>PVJO010024975.1:0-23313 GCA_004026905.1 Hystrix cristata
TAACTGTATAAAATAATGTGTTATGGCTTGTGTTCCCCCAAAGCCTCATGCCCTCACAGGTGGAGCTTTTTGGAGCTGGCTGGATTTAGGGCATGTGATACTGAGATTAAAGGAGTGTGGTACTGAATTAGTCCACTGACTGGAATTAGCATACTTCTGGGTAGCACCAACCAAAAGGCTGACAGCCTGGATGGGATAAAAAAAAAGACATGCTGGCTGCTTGCTACCTTCTGCCTGCCATGCCACAGACTTTATCCTCTGTGACGTCCCTCTGTCATGCCACCCTGCCTTGGCATCAGCTGACCATAGACTGAAACCTCTACAAACTGTGAGTTGAAATAAGCCTTTTCCTCCTTTAACTTTGGGTGCCAGGTATTTTGTCTGAGCAACAAGAAAAGTAAATAAGACATAACATTACATGTTGTCAAGTGCTATGGACACTGATGAAACCATCTAGAAACCCAGAAAAGTTGTAGTTGGGAGAGATATTTAAACGGGGAGTGGGAGACTGCAAGTGGGTAAGCAAAAGAAGAAACAAATAAATACATGAAGGCATGAATGATATGACTTGTTCAACCATACTTGAATTCCTACATGGTATGTACATGTGACTGAGGACCAAAGGTACAACTGCAGAGACAGGCCAAGGCCACCTCAAAAGGGCCTTGTTTGCCTTGCTCAAAGCTCTGGACTTTACCCTGAGCTGAAAGAAGGCAGCTTTAGTAGACAACTCAGGTAGCAGTGAGAAGCTCAAACTGGGAGGCAAGAGACCAGACATGTGGAACCCAATAAACATATTAATGAAATATCCATCAGTGACATAATTCAGGGATTATGTTGTTCCAAGTAGGAGTTTTTAAAAATAACTCATGCCTTAACTTTAACTACAGCTACCCAGATCCCAGAGTTTGCTGCTCTATAGTTCTGCCCAACACTGGGTTTTCTAAGATTGTGGTCTCCAAGCCATAACTACTTGGTATTTTCCTGCTTCCTGTCATTCTATTTCTGTTATCTAAGTATGTTTCTACCATTCCCATTTGTGCCACTGCTACAACTGGCTTGCATCTCTTTTATGTCTCTTTTCCCTTCTAGACTTTCTCTGGCCCTCATTTCTTTCTCTTTATTTTCTTGGCTTATACTCTAAAAAATGAAGTTAAAAAGCATTCAGTAGCCAACCTAGGACTCCTTTCCTTTACATCTAGGTAACTCACCAAGCAGTCATAGTAGTTAGTATCTGCCCACTTTCCACACTTTTCATTGGTTTGCTTGCCAAAACGAAAGGAGCACAAACATAATTACATGTCCAAGGAGAAGCACTGCACCACTAGTCTTCAAGAGTTCAAAGTTAATCTTATCTCCAAAACATCTACTTTGAGACCTAAGTAATTCAATTTTAAACTAGTTAACTGATTTTTTAATTTATTTTCTGACACATAATTTGCTCTTCATAGTGTTATACATATACAAAAGATCTAAAAAGTTGTCCAAATTGCAAAGAAAAAAAATTTTACAACTCAGTCTTTAAATTGAAAAAAAAAATGAATCTTAAGAACTTCCACAGTTTCAAAAAATAAATAAGTGATAATCTACGTTACATGTTTAAGTTTCTTTTTCCTGCTATAGTCTATGTCAAAGTAAAATCAGATATGGTTTAGGCCAAAACTGTCTTCTGAGTAGTATTACAGGTATATAAATACTGAGTAATTAAGTCACTTTCTGAGAAGCTCCTTTTAGTTTTAACTCATCTTTGTGCTAATCATTTAAAAATCAAGTAGGATACAACTGTGTATTGACCCAAGTGACACGATGAAAAGATCAAGTCAGACAGATGGAAGTAGAGTCCCAGCTCCTCCGTGTAAGCCACTGACCCTTTCCAAGCCCTTGTTTTCTCATCTGTAAAGAACAGACTGCCTTCCTCCTAAGTCTGCTCTAAGGAATGGAGCCGCCTTGGTTCACAGCCTCACCCTTCACATGAGCTCAATAAATAACCATTACTAACACCTGTACCTCCTTTTCTCCACGTTCCCACCAGTCACAAGGAAAACCAGAGATGCAAGAAAAGATTTTACCAACTGTGCCATGTTTCCTTTTTCTCAAAATCTAAAACCACCCAAATTTCACCTCTAGCCAGAGCTTTTACTGCTCTTCAGGAAATATTCTGGCTCTCTTGAAGGCTCAGCTCCCGGCTCATCCGTATTCCTGTGTCTGGCTTTCAGGGAATCCCAGCAAGAGGAGCCACTTTAGAATCCATTCATGGAAGTTCTGAAATCCAACCTCTGTACATCTATAAAATGACTGGAATTGCCAGGAAATGCTTCTAGTTAATATTATCATAAAGAAAACCAGCAATTGGAGCTGGGGATTTAGCTCAGTGGTTAGAGTACTTGCCCAGCAAGTGCAAGGCCCTGAGTTAGATCCCTGGCACCAAAAAAAAAAAAAAAAAAAAAAAAAAAAAAAAAAAAAAAAAAAAAAAAAAAAAAAAAAAAAAAAAAAAAAAAAAAAAAAAAAAAAAAAAAAAAAGACAGCAATAAAAAATAATGTAGAAACTTCCTACTAAGTACTGACGTCCAAGAGAAGACCCCCCTGGCAGTTTCCTGACCCAACAGCTGCCCTCTCAAAGCAGAGAGTGTACTAAAAATTCAGGCAGATCCTCCAAGAAGCACTCAGCACTTGCCTTTTTAGATGCTTAAGCCAGTAGTTTGAAAGGTTATCCACTACACAGTCCAGGGAAACAGAATTACACAGCCGAATACGACCACTAAAAAGTTTAAAGAAACTGTCCAGAGTTAAGATCTCAAGACAAACAGAACTGAAAAATGCCCTTCAAAAATGTAACACTTTGGGGCTGGGGATGTAGCTCGGCAGCAGAGCATTTGTCTAGCTTCTGCAAGGCCCTGGGTTTGATCTCCAGCAGCACCAAAAGGGAAAAAAAAAAGTAATGCTGTCAGGTTTTCCTTTCTAGATTTGAATACTAGAGCCTTGTGAAGCAACTGTCAGAAAACCAGGCACACTCATACTCCATCCTGGAAGAATCACATCATTAAGCATGCACACATATGAACTTGTACAAATGAACAGATCATTCCAATTCTTCCCTCATTCTGCACCAAGTCCCCATCCAAGACTGACACTAGTCTCTGCAGAGCGAGAAGGAAAAATGTGACAAAGATTTTCCAGCCAGCCCCGCCCCTCCTCCCCACATGCCCTCAGCACATAGGAGCACATAGCAGATTCTATGCACGTCTAATTCAGGGCCAGTTTATGCACCATGACATCAGTGCAGTATAATGAGCCAAGTTTAAACTCCATCTGGGACAAATAATGTTCAGGCACACTGTGACTTCTTTTGTTTATATACACTGACTAAATATGTCTTAGTGGTAAATGAACTAACTCTTAAGATTTATTTCCCAAGGCCTCCAAAACAATATTCTGCACCCTGAAGCAACTCCTTGCCTCCAGTTCTCTTTCCAAGGCTATGTGTAAGTGATTTTTAACAGAACACATGATTTTGAAACATATAATTAACATCTTGAGGAGAGTCAAAGTCCAAGCAGCCCTTCATCAATCTAAAACAAAGAAAACGAGGAACTCACTAGTAAATGGGTGCGGTAACAGTTCACAGTATGAACGCTGCATGACAATTCTGGTCCCCTTGGAGAACAGGGAAAGCAGAGGTGAGAGATTTAAGACAAGCTTGTGTGGAAAAGTGACCAGTTTCTTTCTTTTGGAACAGTACATTCAGCTTTTTTTTTTTAAATTTTGGCATTATTTAAAAGAATTTTAAATACAGAATTAAAAACAAACCACCTAATAGTTTCAACTCTTACAACCAAGTTTCTAGATTTAATTCAAAACCTGCCTCTAGGATGATATAATTTGAAATGGAAATGAAAGGTGGAAGACTCTTTCCTAACTCCTCTTGTAAAACTCCAGAGGATCGCAGTACCTTCCTCTGGGTCACTACTATCTCTCACTGCTACTGAACCCGTAACTGCTCCCCTGACTAAACCCAGCGACAGAAATACTCCCCACAGAAAAAGATGGAGCCTTCCGGTAACCAGGGCCAGACTTCACAAGACTCAACACCCAACTCCTCCTCCAAACACGAATCTGTCCTCCATGTCTTCGCACAACACCAGACCAGAATCACTGGCACCTTTTGGAGTTAATGTAGTGATCACATGAAATAATGAAAAGGAAGACTCCTTTGTCAACTTGACAGTGAACGACTGTGCAAAACTCACCTCACATCTCTCAACTGTTTACCTGAACAAGACTGACGGAGAACTGCCCAACCCAGACAGCTCCCCGCTCGCAGAAGCTAGGACCTGTGTTTTGGAAGAGGACATAAGTGTATTCAAATCCCAGCCCTGTGATTTGCCAGCTGCAAGCACTTAACCTTTCTCGCCTAAAATTGTGCCTATAAAATGATTGCCACCTTATAGGGTACATGATTACTGGGTGAAATGATGACTATAAGTGCTTAGCACCAGTCCTAGCACCTCATAAGCTCTCAAAGACTTACTACTATTCCTTCTGTCTACTGCAAAAGGAACAAAGAAATCAAAATATCAACTGAAAACCATTCTTTCCAACAAGTTAAATTACTGTCCACAACCACTCAAAGTTATTAAGACCAAAAGCTTCTGATGATCATGGAGCTTACAAAGTAACATATCAAGTTTGAGGGCCAAAAATGTAGTCAAACACTTGGCATCCTTTCAACAATGAAAAACTGACCTTTTATATTTTTTACATTGGTAAGGTACTGAAATCTCACAGAATCTTCTGCCCTACACTTCCTCTGGGGGTTTTAGAATAATTACTAGAAAACAAGCCCTATCTCCCCTCCAAAGAAGGAATGCACACCTGGTGTGACGCTGCCTTCAAGTCTTGTTAATAGAGGTTCTTCAGAGTTCTTACAGTGCTGGAAGCCGCACAGTGTGCAGAGGTAGTCATTAGTAAGTTCCTGGACTGAGTAATCCACTTTAAAATGAGAAAATGGGAGACTCTGAAAAGTACACTGGATGTGAACACCCAGCTATTAAAGGATAGTGTCCTTATCACTCAACCCTACACTTGATTGATGCCATTACAACAGATATAATTCACAGGATATTTATATAAACAAAATGTCTGATTTCCTGTCACAAGCCTTAAAGAAAAATATGGATGCCATTCTTCATCATTTGTATTAAATTAGTATTTTGTATCACAGTTTTTTTTCAGTCATCAAGAAAGCCACCAAATAAATTATAAAAGAGAAAGAGGGGTTGGGGATTTAGCTCAAGTGGTAGAATGCTAGCTTAGCAAGCCCAAGGCCCTGAGTTTGATGCCCAGCATGAAAGAAAGAAAGAAAGAGAGAGAGAGAGAGAGAGAGAGAGAGAGAGAGAATGAAAGAAAGAAAGAAGGGAGAGAGGGAGGGAAGGAGGGAAAGAATCCCTCTGTAAGGGTGCTTTTCACATGGCCTTTGACCAAGGTAATGAGAGTTTAAATGGGCCTTAAATAGGCCCATTCTGGTAATGCAAAACAAAAATTAAAATGGTGAAATCATAGAAGTTGAACGAGCTGCGTTACTCTGACTGATTTAGCTATCAAACAGTATCACTAAATAAAATACATGGTCCACTCTGCCACAGTCTGTTTTCTCATTTTAAAGTGCTTTACCAGGGTTAGGACACTGAGGGTTTTCCTGCTTTTTACTGACTACCTGCACACACTGTGCTACTTTAAGCAATCTTGTAACTTCGAAGAGTTTCCAATTAAGAAGACTTGAAGGTAGGCATAAACTAGAATGACAACTCAACACTGCAACAGAATGACCAAAGAAACCACCCTGCCAGAAAGTGCTGAATTTCTCTAACTACAAGAATTGCACAGTTCAATGAACACAGCAAAGAATCAGAGGTAACAGCTGTGGTCTAGTCGTGGGTACAGGTTGCCTGTCAGAAAGATGCCATTCCTATTATTTTCAAATTCAACAGAAATTAATTCTTTTGAGCCAAACATCAGATGTGAAAAAAATGGACTTGTGTTCCTGTCCATTTTTCATGTGTCCAATTACACTGCATGACTTTTTATGTTTGGGGGGGTCATTAAAATGTTCTTACATTGCCCAAATATGTACACTAGGACAACCCACACTCAAAACAAGACCACAGTTCCTCTGATTCTTTGCCGTCTCCACTAACTGCCCAAATGTTTGCCAGGCAAAAGACGTTGGGAGGGTAAATTGCTAAATGAGAACTGTCCATTTTGACCAAAGTCTTATCTAATTATACTGCAAGGAGCAAGGAATGGGCAGCATAGAACAGGTCAGGGTGAGGCCGGGTCAAATCGTTCTGGTTAATGATCATGCTGAACACACCTGCTGCTCATAAAACACACTCCCTTCTCAACAGATGATCTGATCTCATGGTCGTGTGTTAAGGAAAAAGGGCCAGGACTGAGCAGCAATAAGAACATAGTATAGGCATAAACACTAAAGTAGCAATGTGAACTCTGTCTCTTCTAGGACCCAATATGTCTAGCTTGAAGTTATTAAAACATTAGAGATGACCAGAAAAATGATTAAGAAGCATCTACTTCTAGTCAATGTCAATTTAAATGAAGAAACAAATATAATCCAAAAGTAGCTAAACCCAAGGTAACCTAGATATAATATTATGGCACTTTAGCAACTGGCTTCTTGGCAGGCTGTTTTTGCATGTGGAAATGTAGGAAGAGAGAGAAAATGAACAAGAATATCTGCATTTGAATCTTGGAGATTAATGTCACTAAGTTTTTGCTGCCTGCTCTCTACTGTCATGTTTGGAGTGTAATACATATTTTACACAGTCATATTTTCACATCAATTATTTGGACAAAAAATAAGAGTCTTTTTACATAAGCCAATTATATATTAACATATGCCTTTCATTCTGGATGCAGAAGTGTCTCATCCTTTCTTCCTATGTGTATATGTTATTTTTACTGAACTCAGATATACCAGTAGCTATTATAACACACTCAACGTGACATACATATATTTTCAAAATAAAAAGAAATCAGAGGTTGGAAATCTATCAAATTTAATCTAACTGAAAGAAAAAGTTAAAATACATACTTTTTTTTTTTTAAATGCTGCCTCTAAATAATGCCAGGAAAAATTTATTTTTAAAACACTTGATAAGGGGCTGGGGATTTAGCTCAGTGGTTAGAGTGCTTGCTTTGCAGGCAGAAGGCCCTGAGTTCCATCCCCAGTACCAACAAAAAGAAAAGAAAAGAAAAGAAAGAAAACAGCACAAAAAACTCGATCAATAGGGTATTCACTTCTGATACCCCCCTACTCTTCCCCGGGTAGCTATCTTCCTTTTTTTCCATCCTTTTCTAAATAAACCATCTTCTTTTATTAAAAACAAAAAAAACTCAATAAATACTTGAAGACACAATTCTTGAAAACTGTAAAAATAATTGTAAGCCCAAGTGTCTGCAGTTCTGCCCTTGGAACACTCACACCTCAAGTCTGTATTCAATGTCCCCTGTAGTGGGAACTAAGGCACCTGCCTACTTCTTCGGCCCTTCTTATGCTTTGGTGAATGCCCAAGGTGGCACTTCGGGATTCAAACACTGTTCAATAAAAAGAGACCCTGAGTCCTAACTTGTAAGACGTAAACTGAAGCCTTTCTATGAAGCCATATTAACAAGGGCCTGCCCCAGTGCATTTTACAAGCCATCAGGCAAGGAGAAAACTAATGGGCTTCATTAGTATGAAGAGAATGGGGATACCTGAAAAATACTCATCATTTGTGCTAGTTTTCAAACGTGATACACATGAGCACAAGATGCAATCTCAAATGTAAAAAAGTTAATAACTTCCAGTTTCCAAACTCAGACAACCACAAAGGCCAAAATGAGTGACATGGACAGAGTGGGGACTACGGACAGTATTCCCCAACTAAAGGAGACGGCTGCTGCTTTTTTGCTGGTCATGTACTGCCAAGTGGGAAGTCCAGCTGAGTGCTGTCAGATCTTCTGAGTTTTCCAGATAAATAGAAAAACAATCCAGAATTATATGTTAATGTTCCTATTTTTAAACAGTCCCTCTCAGTATGCAAGGAGGGATCAGTTCCAGGATAATCCACCCCTGCTGCCAGTGGATACCAAAACCTGGAGATGCTCGAGTCTTTTATAAAAACAGCACAATATCACATATAGCCTTCACACAACCTTCTGCACACTTTAAATCACTTGCAGATGATGTCTAACACCAAATACAATGAATACTGTGTAAATATTTGTTATGCTGTATTGGTCAGGAATTGCCAGGAAAAAAATCTGTACATATTCAGTACGTGCACAATTTCTTTCCATTTTTGCAAATATTTTCTATCTGCAACAGCCAGTTGACTCTGAGGATAAAGAATCCAGGGATATGAAGGCTGACTCTAGTGGTACCTAGAAACAATTTTAACTATAGAAGTAAAAGAAAAATGAAAAGAAAAAATAAAGAGACTGTATGATAAATGCAACAAGTAATCAGTTTTGAAGCCCTGGTTTAGACGAATTAAATGTGTTCATTTGTTTCATCTTCCACCCATTCAAAAAGATTTACTGAATGTTACCTCAGATGCCAGCTGCAAATGAACAAGAGAGATGCAGGCCCTGGTCTCCTTGAATTTACAAAAAGGATCCAAGATTGCAGTAAGTTCAAAACAATCATAATGTTAAAAGTACCGTAGAATTTTAAATTGCCAGTATTCTGCAGCCCAACTTTGCCTCGCCAATATTTTTCCTTAATCCCTCTTTTTTGAAAGCAACTCAATTTCTACCATTTGAAGGATACTGCCTACATCTTTATCTTATCATTACTGCCTTTGGCTAATTAAATTCTGAAGTGTCTCTCAACCCAGACAGCTCAGAGCTGTCATAATTACATGTCACGGGTCCTAATTATTGTGGATGCCACATCTAACAACACCCTCTGATGATATAGCACCAATGTTTTCCTTTATAATGTTGAGATTTCTGCATAGGTCATGCCTTTTTGGAAACCTTTGTAGTAAGGAGATTTGGCAAACCAGTGAAAGAGAACTGAAAAGTCAGAACACAGACCTGGATAAACACATCTTTTTTCAGTTAAAAGGAGAACCTCAGGATAGGGATGGCCGCCTCGCTCCGCAGCTGGAGAGTGGCTCTGGTTGAGAAGTGCTTGTGGTCCACACCTCTGTAGAGTAAGTCTAAGAAACAGACATCAGGGGCCCAGATGGACCACCAGACGAGGGCATCAGAGGACCAACTGATTCACTGACAAGGATATTGAATAGCAAAGTTTCAAGAAAAGAGATCATTGACTCCGAAGGCATGGCTTGTTTCAGACGCTCTTAATATTAGCTCTCCTTGGACAGACAATTCCTATAGAGCCTACTCACTTAATGCAACAAACTGGTTACCTGATATATAAAACATGACTAATAATTCTGAATTTCAATTTAAGTCAGATCTCTGTTCAAGTTTCATCCTACAGATGTTTTTTCTAGGCTGGTCTGTCTTCCTGCCCACCTATCCCACACCTTCATCCCTCCTCTGTACTACCACTGTACTGCTACATTTTGCAATCCAAGCACTTCTCCTTTGGCTTGACAGATGTGTAAATAAAGCCTTTTTTTTTTAAGTAAATCACAATTCACTCCCCAACTAAATTGTTCCTTCTGTTAAGGCAAGAACAGTGCTTATTCATTTTTGTGTCTCCAATACCTAATACAGCACTGGCACATAAGACATTTGATAAATGCTTATTAAAATGAACAAATCTATTATTCAGTCACTCCTTAATTCAGTCATAAATCTTACGTGCTCTCTCCTTTCTACTCCAAATCTCTAAAACAGAGGCTGCTAATATCTTGAGATCAGAGGCCTCTGCAAGTTTAAGTGGTGAAGGGAACCTGGGTCAGTTTGGAATAATAACTTTTTTGAATATCTGCATAAAGTGTGCATTTCCATTGCATCTTGTTGCTGAAGAGTGTGACAAAAGGTTGGGATTTCCCACGCTTGGTTTTTCAAACCAACACCTGCCCAGCCTAACTCTACCTTCCAGTTTAAACCCTGGCCTGTAAATAGGACTATATCAGAAGAGAGGCTGGTATGGGATGCTACTCAGTAGTAATTAACAGTTGCAACCTCTATTTTGACTATCAATCTCATTCTCATTTGAGTACTATATCCTCTTTTTTCCTGGGTAATCTTCCCACGAGTTGTTTATCCATTTTTCTACAATACGCTGATTGTAAAACTTCCTTCCTACTAGTTCTGAAGTGTAGCAAAGACCTGTTAAATACACAGTGGCTATCAGTATATTTAAAGACTAACCTGTGCCGTTAGAGGACATGAACTACTCAACACAAGAAGGAAGCTATCAGGGAAAAACTTATTGAGAACATACCAACCAGAACAGAAAAGGTCACTGGATTACAGGAAAGGCACCTTTGATGTAAAACACATGCCAATGATGAAACCTGGAAAGTTTTAATACACTTAATGCACTCTCAGGATATGTCAATTCAAAAGAACACTCCAGGAAAACTCTGGATATGAATTCTGTCTAGGGGAAACAAGGGCTCTCAAGAACAAACAAATAAGCAAATGAAAGAGGAAAAAAAAAACTCACACTCAAATGAAACGACACACTGAATGCTGATCAGCAGGAATAGGCAAAGTCAAGAGAACTGGAAATGACTGAGGGTAACTTTAACCTCTTGTTTCCCAGAGCAAGCCTGACATGCAACCCTGAGAGATGAGTTTTCCGTTTACATTTAGGGGATCCACGGCCTGAAAAAGCAGCATTAAAAGCACTCATTAGCAATTAATATTCTAGAGATTTGAAAGAAAGAGGAAGCAAGAGATAAGAAATACAGTAAGACAAACAAAACATATACTAGATGCCTTGTATGTGCCAGCTAAATGCTGGAAAGCATAAAGAGGCATCTAACATTACCCCACTAGAGATCTTAGCTGAATATGTACATCAAGAGTCATCAAGAATACAAGAATATAAGGTGACATCCTACCCTCATGTACGTTATAACAGATTAAATTAGCAAATCAGAAAGTTCTGACAACCCTGTGTGAATACTTCTGTTCCTAACCTAATGGTTTAGTGGCTGCTGGATTCTTCTTCAGAGCCTCTTAAAATAGCAAGTCAATTCAAAAGTCAGAAATTGAGTTGATATTTATTCTTTCATGCTCAAAACTAGCTCCACATCTTTAAAGGCTTAAGATGTGCCACAGTCTATAACAAAGAAAGTGAAACATACAAGTAGGTTCTGAAAATCTCAACAACATAGGCACCGATTTTTTACATCACTATAGTCATCATTATATAGTCACATGTTAAAAACTCAAATCAAAATCTGACTTTTACAACTAAAGGATAGAAATGTCAATATAGGCACCAATTTTTTAGACTACTATATTCATCATTATACAGTCACATGTTAAAAACTCAAATTGAAATCTGATTTTCACAACTCAAGGATAGAATACAGACAATTAGATATAGGAACAGAAGCAAACTTTAGCTTTGCTGGTCTATTACTATCCAGAGGGGGCCAAAATTACTAGTAAGAAAAGCAGCTACACTTCATTTAGAAGATAACAGTTCCAAATAAAGGTAATTAATTCCACTCCTAATTATATATCCAAGAGAAATAAAAATGTCTGTCCACACAAGAATTTGCACATGAATATTCACAGCAGCATTGTTCTTAATAGCCAAAAAGTGGAAACAACCATAATGTCTGCAAAGCAATGAATGAATTAATAAAATGTGGTATATCCACACAACAGAACATTATTTGGCAATAAAAAAGGAATGGAGTATTGATACATGCTACAAAATGAGTATACTTTAAAAACAGGCCAAGTGAGAGATTTCAGATACAAAAGCCCAAATATTTCCTAATTTCACTTACATGAATATCCAAAGCAGGCAATATCTACAGGGGAAACAGATTAGTAGTTGCCTAAGAATGGGGAGGGAGGCAGGAAGTAACTGCTGCAGAGTCTCTTTATAGGCTGATAAAGATATTCCAAAATTAATTGCAGTCAAGACTGTAAAATTCAATGAACATCTAAAATTCCATTGACTGTATATTTTAAGTGGGTTAATTATACGACATAAGAGTCACATCTCAATAAACTACTAAATATGTAAAAGTGTTAATAAGCTGCTTCTGTTCACTTTGTGTCTTTTGCATTTTTAAATAATTTTTTTAAGCTTCATTTATAACGAGGATGTTTTCTTTTTAAGGAAAGAATCAATTTTTCAGTGTTCCCCTTTCCCTGGTACTTATATAAGATGACAAACCAAGGTTTCAAATTTAACACAGCTTCAAAAATGAAATTATCACTGTCTATTATTTAAAGAGCCAGAACACAGCAGAGTCCTGGCAAGAACTAGTCCTCATTAAACCCAGAAACCTCCAGGACAGAGATCAGGAGGAAGGGCCTATGGGAGCAGATGAGCTTTCTGCTAATGGTTGTGGTTCTTCTGCACACACAGCAATATTTAGAACGCCCACTGCACAGCTGCAAAGTATTAAGTATGTTACAAACACATAGGAGGTAAGTGTCGCCATATGCACTCCTGACAGGCATTGAGGGAAACCCTGTGGCCAGAGGCGGCACTTGACAACACTATCATCTGAGAAGTGGCTACAACACCACCTACTTTAAACTGTCACCCCCGAAGTCTGACCTACAATGCCTGCAATGTCCATCACTGAAGTCAATCCCATGCCTACAAAAGGTTCCTGTCAAGATGAAAATGGAAAAAATAAAAAAAAATAAAAAAAAAATTTTTAAAAAGCCATTTCCCCTTTTTTTTAAAAAAAAAAAAAAAAGAAAATGGGTTGCCTCAGAGGGAGAGCACATTACAAGCCTTAGAAAATACCTGTGTATTTCACTTCCTGTAGTATGGCCCCTTTGTCCTGAACCCTTCAGAGAACCACCTGAGCACCATACCACATAGGCCCTTAACAGCAAGCAATAGACACCAACAGGTACCCAGGGAAGCACCGGGAACTCAGAACTCACGCAGTCATGAACCCTTGGCCTTGACCTTGGAGCTCCCTTTCTTCCTCCTTTGTTTGGGTGCCGCTCCATCTCTTCCTTCTCCCTGTTTCTCTCTGGTATTTCACTGCCTTTTCTGGTTTTGCTCTGTCTTCCCCTAGTACTTTAGCTCAAGTTCCACACACAGGCCCCACCACTGCCACACTCACCTAGGCCAATAATAAATGTCAGGACCCAAAGAAAGGACTAGACATTTAAAGGAACAAGACATAGGAAGGGGACTCTGAGGGCAGGAAAAAGAAGAAAAATGCCACTCACACAGGCCACTGCCTGAGCTGAGCCCCAGTGTAGTAGAAGCAACATCAAAGCATGATAAATCTTGGGTTGATCCTGCTGAGAGGATTATTGCAAACACATTTTGCTCACTTAACAACTTCGCCCCATTAAGGTTAACACCAATCAATAGCTTAGGCCACATAACCTATAAATGTTAATGCTCCCAGTACAATGAGACATATTTACTAATTAAAAAGACTGAACATTTCTTACCCATGAGATTTGTTTAGACTACGTGTACCATCCATTTTGAGAGAGCTTGCTACTTGACTGTTTATAAAACATAAATGAACAGATTTTCCCTTTTCAGCTTCATAGAAAGCTTCCCCAGTGAAATGAAAACATGGTCTTACTAGCCAAAACTATTTGGAGATCAGAGATAATGAGTAGGGAAAGGCCACCTGGCCCTCGTGGAGCACTATGGTCTTCACAGTCTCTGGTCTGTCTCCGTACATAGGTGCTCACTTCTGATGGGAAAACTGGAAAGGTCCAAAACTGAGGGCTTTTTATGCTAGGTAATGCTCACTAATATACTAAAAAAAGGGTGTTCTGGGCAAAGTGAATCATAGAAATGAGGGAGAAATCATCAAAGTACAAAAAATGGTCCACAACACCACCAACAGGTGGCCTCTACTCTCCAGGCTACATGTGCAAACAGGACTTAGATGACCTCACACGGGACATCCAGGTTGCTTTCCGAGTTCAGTCACATTTGAAGACCTTGTCTTTTAAAATTCTTTTAACTAGTGAAAGAAAGAGGGGCAGGGGGGATACTAAAGACTGCATCCTGAAATCACTTGCAGCATTTCAAGAGCTTCTCATGCACAGCTGGAGTGCGGGAGGCAGAGATGAGGAAGGCAGAGGCCAGGACTGACCGCATGGGAGGCTGACCGGCAGGCACTGCAGCTGGATTCTGTTCCAGGTGTAACAGGCTTTCAGGCACTGACAATACACTGCCTGAAAGGCAGTTTGAAAGGATCACTCCAGCTGCTGTGTAGAAAATGCTTTCTGGGAGGGCAAAAGTAGAAGCAGCACTGCTACAGCGGGGACAGAGGAAGGTGGCAGTGACTGGCAGGGATGAGGCAAGTGAGCAGATTGTGTTTCACTGGGTGGGGTAAGGGTAGATGTTTACGTGTTTAAAACAGGATAATACAGTATGCTGGTAAAAAAGATTTAGTACAATAAGAGATGGAGGAACAGGAAAGGAGATGTCTACATCTGTGGTGAGAAGGAATGAAATTTATTCAACTATTTACTGAGCACCTATTAGATGTTCTCTGTTCTTAAGAGACTCGATCTAAAGCAGGAGACAGAAACAAACTGCTCAGCAGCAAGGTGAAGTCCAACAGAGGTATATACAAAGGATCAATAATGTACTGTGATTAAAAAGTGTTCATGTACTCTATGATAGATTAGAGGAAGGCGGCAGGTACAGCCATCAAATAAATGACTGATTAACATACTTGAATCATTACTATGTTGTGGGTTGATATTTTTCAAGCACTTAATCCCAATTCTACTATTTATAAAACAAAGATTTTTATGCTTCAAAAGAAATGCACAAAAATAAATCATTTATTTAGTGACAAGACTGAGCAAACCCAGTTTTTATCATCAATAAAAAAACTGTTATTTCAATTGCTCAATTCCTAAAGATTTTTAAGTTTTTCTTACAATTTAAATTATTTCCCTAAGTGTTACAGGACCAAGTTCAGAAATTACTTTCCTATACCACATTGTTAGGTAAGCAGTGACAAAGAGTTTCTACAAAAAATAAGCGCCCTCATTCCATGAGCTACACATTTGGAAGGACTGTTCCAGGAAGAAGCCGGGGTGGGTTCACCCTGACCTGTGCATCTTGTCAGGGCCACTCCTGCAGAAGATCAAACCTGACCTCGCAGCATGCTGCTCTGTCCAAGCCAGCAAACCAGTCAAGCATAATATACGACATGAATAAACAGTCATTTTATGACAAAGACTTGTACATAGTCTCAAAATGACTCACTTCAAAAATCACATTTTTTTCAATGCTTCAAGAATACTAACTGGATGAGGTAAGATTTGTTCTTCTTAGAAACAGGAATTTCTGATCTTTTAAAACAAAATCACAGAGTAATTTCACAACAAGAACACCTCTCGAACTACTAAAGTTCAAAATCAAAGAGCTCTGAATCCCAAAATAAATACTAGGTTAATGTTTCCCACTTAGACAGTTTGACTCAGAGTTTCCCTCTCAGAACACCAACCTGCTGGGCCGCTTCTCCATTCACCAAGTGAGGCATCATGGCTACCTCTCCGTTCAGCAGTGGTGGCAGTTCCAGAGGGATTTGGTCGGTCATCATCATTGTGACGTACATTCATGGAGAATTGCCTTCAACCGGCTTCCTGCAAGAGAACCACCATTCTTTTAAAACAGATGCAGGACAACAAAAATCACCTGTATCAAGGGACGAAAGTCAGCAGTCTAAGTGCTCTGTCATGAGGTCTGCTGAACCCCCAATTGTTCTGATCACAGAGAAATACTATTATCGTATAGGGCTTTGAGAAGAGGTAGAGATGAGGCGGGGAAATGGCCTTCACTGGGAAACCAAAACAAGAGTCTGCAAGCAGCCATATGAACATAACCTCTCACTCCCAAGATTTGTCATTTAGTTACAAACTTTAAAAACAGAGTAATAATAATAATACTGACCCTACCACCTTTCTGAAGAAAAAAACTTTGAGGTGATAAAAATGGGAAACAAAAACTATTGGTATCATTATCTTGAAGGTAATATCAAGGTATACGATGAATCCAAAGAGAACACTTTATACTTATTAGTCATAAGTTTTCCTCTTTCATTAGGATCAACATAATACTCCAAAGCATTTAACCCAAGCAAGGAAACCAAGGTTAACTTTACTGCAACTGTTGCAATTTCAGACTTAGCCATTAATCGTTAATTTGGTAATTACTCATGTGCTAGCCAACCCCCCACCATTTCCTTGACGTGGCTTTAACTTGTTGCATATTAACATCTTTCTCACTGGCACGCATCTTTGAGTTTTCCTGTTCTCTCAAACACCCCCACGGCACCCTGTGCAGAATTAAGTTCCAAGACAGATTCCATTGTTTCCACAGAATAAATTAAATTCAAACATGTATTCAAAATAACACAAGGTCTACTTTCATCCAGAATGGTACTTGCCTCCTGTCGTATAGCTTTTCAATACAACAGGAGGAAAATGACAGTAAAGTCTTACTGAGAATTATAACTTGTTTCTTAAAAGCACACTCCTTCTATTATACCTAAAACTTACATTTAGCAGCATGAGCAAAGGATAAACAAATACAAACACACAGGATTTTTAAACAAGTTCAGAGACAAATTACCATATAGTTCATGCTTAAATTTTTATCATTTATAAAAAGTTCCAAAATTTCAAACTCAAGGATATTTGTCCAATGAGTCTTTTAATACTCAATATACAAAACTGATCAAATTCCTTAATAAGTGCCTCAAATTTATTTCAGACAGGTTTGACAGAAATGAAATGTTTCTTCTCAATCTTAAACACCAGCATTCTGAACACCAAGTGTTCCCTTCTTCTCCATCCCACTCAAAAGAAACCCCTTCCTTTGTATCAAATGATGCAGGAAAGCCACCCAAGAGACTATAAACTTTTTTATTTTAAATAGGTAAAATTTTACGCTATTCATTATAACCCCATTTGGAGAAACTAATTATTTAAGCATCAAACAAGGCAGTCTTGTCCCTAGTAGGCAAGCACATTCCGTAATAACAGGTCTTATAATTCAGTGTTAATAGTACCATCATGCTGTTTTATGAGGCAATTACATAGTTCCTAAGCAAATAAAAGTACAAAGCCCAAAGACCAATAGTCTATTCTGATGAAGGAATCAGTCTTTACATTAAAACTAGGATAATCTTCACACTTACCGTGACATAACTGGTCTGGAGTTAGGCCAAATGATGGAAAAAGAATACTAAGGCCCACTTCAATTTTATTTCTACTTACTTTATCCTACTAGCACAAGAGCGAAGAACGAAGTATATAATGTTTCTTCACTATTTCTTCAAAATTGCAAGCTGGACGAACTACAAAGTTAACAAGCGGTAGAATATGGTAGGTAGAAGGGAATGTCAACTTGATTGGCTTTGGGGAAAGCACACTAGTGGATGTGTCTGGGTGGGTCGTGGAGGTGCTATACATGGTCACTTTGCCCCTTCCTCTTTGATGCCGTTCCCCATAAACTGCTTCCTGACCCCCACAAACTGAGCTGCTCTGCTTCATCACACCCTTCCTTCATGATGTTCCTGCCTTGGAACCAACCAATCATGCACTGAGTTCCTGGAAAGCACAAGCCAAATTAAAACTCTCTTCTTTGAATTGTGGGTGTCAGGTATTGTGTCCCAGCAATGGGAAAGTTAATACAGTGAATTAACCACCTCCAATGGTGTTATTACAACTTACTGGGAAGGGAGCAGAAGAGGGAAGATGAAGAACCACAAACATAAGAACACCACTGCTTAAGAAACACACATGGGAAACTCAGGAAAAATCATACAGTCTTAATGCTACAATTCAACCACCCAACCACCACAGTGTTAATCATGGAGGAAAATGCAGGAAGTAACAAAGTAAATAAAGGTTACTATGAACCCTGTCACAGAGTCTCACATACCCATACCAAAGACTTCATTCTCACTGGAATACAAGGGAAATGATTTGGCTAGATGGAGCAATCTACACAGTCAACAACGTTTAAATACTCATATTTCTATGTTCCGTGCACATTTCTTTGTACCGTGCACATTCACGGGATACTTTCATTTGCCTGACATGCCAGGACATACAGAAAAAGTAATGTCCAGGCATGAAAATGCCCAGCAACCTAACTAGGAAACTATCTGTCAAACTAGTCTGTAACAATACCACAGAAGAGAAACAATTTAGTTGAAACACACAGATGCAAAACATAAAACTTAGACACATACCAGTATCTTTTTGGTTATTCCCCAGTCATGAAGGGGAGAGCATAGTGAGTTATCCACATACAAATGAAAAAACTCAAATACTCAGGTTGTAAACTAGCAAAACCACACCCCAGAAACAATGAAGGTTATAAAGCCAGGACCCAAGACCTAGAAAGGCTTGCCATGGATAGTCATTGGTCAGTGGAGATGCTTCTCCAAAAAGTGAATCTCCTCTGTTTTGACTAGCAAGTCAGACAAAGTTACACATGAATTCAATTTACAAGACGAAAACAGTAGCTCTATTTACTGCTCTGAGGAGAGTTAGGAATGCGACATACCTACCTGATGAGAGCACACAAACATTTTTTAATGGAACTAAAAGATAGAGCAATGAATGTGAATATGGCTTACCATCCAGTTAACTGGAAGAAAAGAAGCTTACCTCATTTGTAATTACCATGAAAGGAAATTATACATTTTATTTCATTAAAGAGCTGGCAGGCCATACTTTGTAGTTTCTCAAGGACTTGGTTTACAACAATACTATGTTCAGTCAGAAGGTGATATACTAGGGAATTTCTGTTGCATTGTCACCTCACACATATCCACGGAAATTCACCTCTACTTTGAGTTCTCATCCTTAGTTTGTATGTATTTTTTTTCATCTCTTCCTCATGTGGTAGTACTACTAACTGTTCTCCCTCAAACCTCAGGGCCATATCCTTAAATCTTCCTTGTTCTGAGAAACCGGACTACCAGTTATGCGTATGAAAGTGAGAAATGGTCTCTGGGTGAGGTCTCAGAATGGCTCCATGTGCCTTACCACCTTCCTTGACCACTTTCTTGGTCCTCAGCTGTGCAGGTAGCTGAGTGGACCAGACGTGTGATCTCCGGACATGTAACTGATTTTTGCCTCCGTCAGTCTCAGGGGAGCCCTCCCTGACAAAACACTCATTTGCTTGCTCTGGGTTCCTTCTCCTCTAGACAGATGTGTATCTGAGCTAGCCAAATCTATCCCAGGAATCATGCATCTTAGTCAAGCTTGTACCCTAACCACACTGTGGGCCCTCTCCGTGCACACACACACAGACTGAGATCTTGTAAAGAATCCATTCTTGAGACCATTACCCTTTAAAGGCAGAATAAATGTGCTACAAAGCTAAATAGAATAAACAAATGGAAAACAATTTATCTCTACTACAATGTATTTTTCTTATCCTCTGAACTTCCCCCCCACTCAACAGAGCCCCAGGTTTCTCTCCTATTCTTTATTTTTCTTCTTACCCCTACTTCCATCTCAAAGAATTTGGTAATAACCACAGGCACTCACCACCTCTCCCCCTAACCACATATCCTAACATTAAAACCGCAAGTGCTTCACGCCCAGTGAGTTCTGTTCTTTTGATTGACACAGAAGAGAGAACCATGCAAGTACTTGCAGTTCACATCTCCTAAGAGAGCAAGTCACTGGTTACCTGCTCGGAAGGCCCCACCTTACCAACAACTCCTGAGCTACACGGTAGGGGTTGGAGCCGGCGCACTCTGGCTCCCCTGTCAGCAAGATATTCAATTCTTCCAAATATGTCCCCAAAGCTTTTAAAGAAAATCTTATTTTAAAATAATATTACAAAGGGTCTTCAATTTTTGCATTTCTCTAGGCAACTAGCACACCTTTTCCTCTTACTTTGTTTCCTCTACTCCAAGTCTAAAAGCTTTTCCATGGTATTTTGGCCCCAGCCTATATACTAAGAAGCATACTGGCCGAATTCATGAAAAACCTCATTTGCAGGAGAGAACAGCTGATCCATCTCCAAAGGCCAGAAAAAGTATTTATATACTAGTAAGAATGTCTTTTTTTTTAAAAAGCCAAAGCTCTAATCACGGGTGGCAGAGTTTTTAAGTCTGTGAACCTGGCCTTCAAATTAGTAACAAAATGTCCTGGTCTTCACTCCGTGGGCTGATGACCCAAATTTCCTTACATTAATTCAAGATGTGAGTTAGTACAGTACACAAATTAGCTTCAGATGACAAGAAAAAAGAAACATAACAACACCAAAAGGACAAAGTATACCCATCAGAATCCAAGGAACCTGGCCAGGCTGGAAGAAAGGAGATGAGTCCCGAATTTAATCACAAAGATCCCTTGCTCACCTTACCAACACCCTGATGTGGCTTTTCACTAAGTTCTGAGGCAGTATTCAAAAAGTAGATGGGATAAGGGAACAAGTAAGGTGAATATGTATAGTCAGTCAGCTTTAACTTTTTGCTTCCATGGATTAATCCAAAATGTACTTTCTAAACCCATCAAATAGCTGGGGATTTAGCTCAGTGGTTAGAGCATTTGCCTAGCAAGCCCAAGGCCCTGAGTTTGATCCCTGGCACCAAAAAAAAAACAAAAAAAAAAACAAAAAACTATAAACCCATCAAATACAAGGACCTATAAAGCAACTTGTAAATTATCTCACAGTAGCTGCTCTTCAGAATTCATAACAAAATTAACTGTGCTTCCACCTATTCCATAAAGCTAGTATATTTTTTAATAAAACAGATTAATCGATCACTGTCAGATAATCTAAACAACATGTAAACATTCTGCACGCTATATGCTTGTTCTGTAGCCTCAGAAGAATATTACCATGGGCTTATCAGTAAAATTATAGCTTGATTCACAGCTCATGAAAATTTTCTTCTGTATTACAAACACCAGTTGAAGACAAGTGCTGTGGTGCACACCTGCGGTCCCAACTACATGGGAGGCTGAGGCAGGAGGAATGCCAGAGCTCAGGAATTTGGGGACCAGGCTAGGCAACTGAAGCTCCCACCAAAAAAACAAAACTGACTTCCATTTGTGGGATTCATTATGAGTTATTTTTCAGAAAATTACCAAAATTATAACTAGAGAAATATTCTAGCTATAGTAGTAAAAAAATAGTAATAAAGAAAAGTAACTTTTTTCCTGGATCAAGGAGACTGGAAAAACTATATTGATAGTCAAAATGACATTCTGATAAACTTCTTGCATCATAAAAAATGGATTTTATTTTGCTGTGTGGTACTGTGTTACATTACCATATCCTGTAATCTCTCTTAAAACAATACAACCATAAGATGGCTAATGTTTTATGAGCAAGTCAAGACTGGTTTCTAAATGGCTTCCAATATAAACCTAAACTTAATAAAATTAATCTTTATTTCTGACAACAAATAAACACTAGTGCAACTGATTTACATTTGTTCATGCTATGGCTGTAGTAAAAAAGAAATCTACAGAAGTCAAATTTGCCACCAACTCACACAGGACAGAAGAAAAAAAAACTACTACATTCTGAAACCTTCCTCGACATAGGCAGCCTTCACGTATAAATGCCATCAGTCACAAAGACTGACAACTTCCTGGAAGTATACTGCCTTTCTAGGTTTTATTAGTAAGAGTGAGAAAGACTGAAAGGAGAGAGGCAGGGACTGAAGCGAGCACGATAGCCGCTTACTGTAAGCATGCCTGTAACTCAAGGTCCTCTTTCCCTCCTCATCCAGGCTGGCTTTAGAAAGTAAATCCCTTGACTGATCTTTCCGGACTCAAACTCTGAAAACAGCAATTCTAGCCATCTCAGCAAAACTAGACACAGCTTTTTGGTAATAACTATAAAATCATCTACCACAGCAGCAGAAAGGAAGAAATGATCAAAACAAAACAGAAACACAGTACAATCTTCAGTACCTCTGAAATTCTGAGAAAATCTGCTCATCTGTCCATCAACACACCTGATTGTTTTTACCACTTCCTTCTACTGTGAGAATATGGCCTTTCTTTCCCTTCCCAGTAACACTACACCAGTGTGGCTGCATGGGCTCTGCAGGCTTGGAATTAGCATGCGGCTGTTGGGAACCTGATGTGGGGTGCTGCCATTGGACACAAACACCTGGGGGCGGGTTAAGGCTTCTCTTGCACTCATCTTGCCTCTGCACTTCAGGCAACCATGAGGAAAGGCACTCACTACAGGCAAAAACACCCCCTCTGCTTCTCTAAAAATCGAATTAAACAGGAACACCAAAAAAAAAAAAATACAGAGAGGGACTAAAGAATCAGAATTTTTCACAGCCTTGTTACTAAAAGCAGCTCAAGGAACAAATAGGTCATGATTTAAAAAAAAAAAAAAAAAGGCACTACAGTGCAGCAGCCCCAGCACTGAGTACTGGAAAGTATGAGCTCTCATCTGGGGTTTGCCAATAATGGGATCTGAAGCTGAACAACTGATTTCTTCTTTTATAAAATCACAAGACTGTAGACTGGCCCTTCAGGTTCTTTTCAGCTCTTACACAAACTATGTTGCAAATATGCATTCCCTACCATGCTTGCTTAACATAGATTAAGCTAACAAATTCTAAAAACCTGTTGGTTTTCCTTACTTGCCGGCTATGGCGCCAGCCTTCTGCATAAGAGGGAGGAAGAGTTTAAGTAGAATGTTGGGGGAGAAAATGAACTGAGCAAAGAGTGCGGGTAATCAGTGTGTTTTTATGCCAATGAAATCTAATTTTACAGCTGAGTTCTCTACAGCTGTGCAAGAAAGACTCTTGCCATGGCTTGCCACTCGAATGAAAGAAGGAGTGGTGATAATTGTTCATGCAGAAAAACCTCTTGAGACATGAGCCGTACCTGGAGGTATGTGCCCAGCTGGTTGGTTGAGGCACAAATAGTCTGGAATTTGCCTTCCTGTCTGATATATGTTCATTAGTAAAGTAAAACCATGGTTGTCTCAAAAACATCTTATCCTTAAAATCTTGTTTTTCTTTCATCCAATTATAATCATAGGTGATTCAGTTGGGAGTATTTAAATCAATGGGAAATCTTATGAATGGAATTTTATAGATTAAAAAGAACAATAGCAGATTAAAATAAATGACACACGGTTGAAGCAACAAGTTAAAAAGAACTGTCCACTGTGCTCTT
>PVJO010024976.1:0-23483 GCA_004026905.1 Hystrix cristata
CATTAAACTATTAAACCACTGCCCCGAAACTGAAGGCTGTGCATTAACCTCAGCTCAGTGTCCAGGCTGCTATGGAATAAAGTGGCTCAGAATCCAATACTGAGGAACAGATTTTAATGTTGTACACACCTGATACCTTAGGAAGCAAAACCTTTATCTATACTTTTGGATGTTGGCTCTTAGTCAAAATATTTACTTTTACCAACAGACATTATGAACTGATTTATTTAAAAAGTCTTCAGATGTTTTTTCATTTTTAAATCTTCAAGCTGTGCTTCGCAGTTCCAATCCAGATATATTGTGAGTGGGAGGAGAGGATCTGAATAGGCTTTAAATACTCGAGAGAGAATATGATTTTCAGTACAACAAAGCAGTTAAAATAAAATTTTTAAATGGTGTTTCTCACTTGAAAAGACAGGAATGACTTATGGGCACACACCATTCCTTGTACAGGATAAGTATTCTTCAAAAATTTATTTATAGAAACAGACATGTTCCATTGCAATACTGGACAAAAAAGGAAGAGAAGGGGTGAGGATGCTAATGGTATGAGGGAATCTCACTTGCACTTTTTACATTTCTTTGAAGAGAACTAGCACCATTCATTCAGAAAGTACAGATTTAATTAAATTGCTTCTAATATATAAAATACCTTAGAAATATTATTTAGCTATCTAGTAACAAAGTTCTTCTAAAAACGTATTTAAAAATCAATTGGAGTTTTCCATTTGAAACAGATGAAAATGATTTAAAAATTGATCCAATTTGATGGCTTGTCAAAAGGAATGAGCCATCATTAGTCTTTTTGGAAAAAAGTGCCTGAATTCAGCTTCTGGCCTCCTTCCAGCCACCAAGCAGGTACAGGAAATTGAATATCACTATAGGAATAAAAGCACATCTAAAACTCATCTTAGAAAATATTTTCCTAGACTATAAAAATACTAAATGGAATACAAAAATTTCAGCATATACAGCAAACAGACTACAGCAGACAAATATTTAAAACATACTTAAAACTATCTTGTACCACAATCATCATGAACATCAAGTATTATTCTAATCATATTTCTATGATTCATTCTGATTCGAATGTTTACTCCCCATCAAGTTTTGTTACAGTGTCCGATGCAGACCATATTCTGTGTTGTTACCAGAAGTGACTAGAGGAACCACTGAATAATTCTTGGTATTCAACTGGTTTTCAAAGTGCTGGAAGTGCAATTATAGTAGAGCCTGTTTTTAAAGTCAGGGGTCAGCAAACTGCAGCCTGTGAGCCTTGTACGCCCATGAACCCAGCCACACTTAGCCTTCGTGTGTGGTTTGTGGTTGCCTTCATGTTCTAGAGCACAGTCTGAAATATTTACTTTGTGAATATTTATAGAAAAAAATGATCAATCTCTGTTTTAGATAAATCACTGCCGGAAAATTTTTCACTGAACGAGGACAAGGTAAAAATGTTCAAGATTAAGAAACTTTTAGCTGAGGTTTGCTGGTTCCATGACAGGCCAAAGGAATATGAATTGGATTGGCGACTAGGGGTACTCAGTATTATTCTGGCATTGTAAGCCAAATTTGGCTATGATAAAGTACCTTCTTTTCTCTATAAACTGGCCATTGTGTACCAAGTAACTCATGTACCAGATTATAACTATGTGCTTACTGTCCAGCCTGAACCACCTATGTGGCTCCCAAATACAATTTTTAGCCTTTAAGAATCAGTACTCATACCCTTAGCAACACATAGAATCAGAAGTGGGCTCTTCCCTGCCCTCTGTGTTGATATAAGCTCTATAGTGCTGTGCCATGTGCCTTTAGACTCCTTCCCTGTGGCATGCATCATAATAATTAGTACTACTGCTATCCAGGGCCACAAACATGTCCCTTTTGACAAAGCGGACTAAGTTCTCAAGAGGGCACATGGGCCTTGGAGAATGCCTGTGGTGGTCCCGGCAGAAAGACGTGTGGAATGTGACGTCAACGCCGTTGTAAAGAATCCGGACCGAATGTTCTCTGGGCTTTTCTCTGTCTTGCCAGAGCTCAAATATGAGCCTGGCTGCAAACCTTGGGAACCTGGCTTCTGCAAGGCCCAAAGCACTGAGAACTGGTGACAGAGTGACATCGTGAGCAGAGTAGAGGGCGAAGATCTCGTCTTTCCTGCCCTCAGCAGCACGCTGCATCCGGCTGATGGTCTGATTCAGGATGGGGTGGGCGCCCAGCAGCGAATACCCAAGGTACAGTTTCTTCTCGCGCCTCTCTTTCTCGTCCTCTATCTGATGCATCTTGATCACCTTGAAGTGCTCCATGTCAATGCACCCGCTTCTGGTGCAGGGGAAGCTGACGTTGTGGCAGAAGTGGCAGAGCAAGGAGTCTATGGGGTTGGCAGCCCGCAGCTGCTTGGTGGGGATGTCCACGAGCCTGGCCATCTCTCCGTAGATCCTCTCCAGCTGGCTATTCTTCAGCCGCAGGAGGTACTGACGACGCTGCTCCTTCTCCAGATACTGGTTTCTCAATGGGCAGTAACAGTTTCCAGAGCAGAAAAGGGCACTTGGCTGGTGCCTGAAATAAATCTTCTTCCAGTCAAAATCTGGGAGAAAGCCGTAGAGCAAGGCCAGCCCACTCTGTAGGGTGCGGCTCTTCCCAGTGGTCTCTAGGTAAAGCTGCTCTGCGGCCCAGTCACTTGGCAGGAGCTTGTGTTTCTTTATGTAGATGTCCCTCAGCAGCTGGCCGTTCTGCAAGTGCTGCACGATGCCTGCAACACAGGGTGACACAGGCTCTCCTGACCACTAGCTTGGCACAGGTGTGGCAAAGGAAATCGAGGCAGTGCCCAACTCCAGATGTTTCAGACCAGGGTAACACAATATAATGAAGCCCATTTCCCCACCATGTGGAAGTTGGAAGGATGGGTTCATCCCAACTTCTTGGGGTGTCTGTAAAGGGGTGAGCAGACTGGGCGTGGCCTCTGTGGGGAGCCCAAGGACAACTTGCCTCCCTCCCTCCCACTCGCCTTGCCCTTTCTCTGGGGAAAGCGACATGCCTGGGGGCCCAGAGTGGGAATCACCCAGCGGGGTGTCCGGCTGTGACAGGCACAGCCCGAGGTGAGCATTCCCCGCTATGCAGGGAGGGCTCTGTGACACCTATCAGGTGGAGACGACTGTCAGTAACCTGCTTGCGGCTTAGTGCCCTCACTGCTGGGACACTCTGTTTGACCTCATTCCCTGTAAACTGCCCACTGAGGGTTCTCTGCTATCCTCCTGGGTGAGAGGTTCTACACAGTCCTGCGAGAGGCTTCTCGGGCTCATTGACAAGTTTCCAGATCCCCAGGTAGGATATTTTTAAAAAGCAAATTGCAAAAGAGTAGGGTTATTATGCTCCTTTCAAATAAAAAAAAAAGAGGAGAAAGCAAGAATGTGTATTTGCAGCTGCCTACATTTTGCATTAGGAAATTCTGGAAGGAGGCAGAAGAAACTTAATGTCACTGGTTTCCTGGAGATGATGGGGGCATGGAAATGAGGGTGGGTGGAACGTGGGTGGAAGCAAGAATTTTAAATCTACCTTTTACTATCATTTTAGTTTTACACTACCATAGTATAATAATAAACTGACTTTAAAGAAAAGAAAAACCCTTATGTTCAAGCAGGAAAAGGTAACGGAAGACAACAGCAAGCCTGTGCATCACATGAGGATGGGGGAGGCGATCTCAGTAATGAGTAGGAATTCGCTGAAGGTGTGAACTACACGCAGGCCCGATGTCCACTAATGTCATTTACTCAGATGTCCAAATGGTTTGGGCAATTCCACACCAAGATGAGACACATTAGACTGAAAACCATGAGACCGAGGAAGAGAACTGGCCCGAAATTCGCTCAGCCCCATCCTCAACTCAGCCACAGGGGATTCCTGGGTCCCGCTATGCATGAAGAGCCTGAGAGCAGAATTCCCTCAGGGACGTGGCTGGGGCCAGCCTTTGCATCTGTAACATGATTTGCATAAGGAGGCACATCATAAGTGGTGAAAATGAAGAACCTGGGTTTGCCTCCAGTTCACCTCTGGGCCTGTCTCATATTATGCAGAATATATGAAAGGTGGAATGCTTACTGTATGCCAGGCATTTTTCATTTAATTCCCACAAAAACCCAAAGAGGAAAGCGTATTACCATTAGTACCCTTTGCCTTATTACAGATGACGAAACTAAGGCCTGGAGCCACTCACAGTTAAGATGTGGCAGAGCCGAAGCCCAAGCTCGACCTGACCCCAATTTTGTGTTTTTAGTCCCTGCTCACAGTATTTCCCCTCCATTTTCATGCAGGAACATGAAGTTCTAGCCAGTTAGGGCTTTTTACCCTCTCCAAACACATCCACATCCTCATAGCCCAGTTCATGCTGTTCTCTCTTCCTTGAGCAGCCCACAGTCGGCGCCCGCTCCATTTGCTTTCTTTGCAGAGCCTCCCTTCATCCTCTCCCAGGTCCAATTAGCAGTTCCTTCCAGACTGCGGGCTTCTTGTACGGCAGTGTTAGCTGCGTGCACCGAAAGCCCGCCGCAGGCTAGCACTGTGCGAGGCACTCTGCACCTGCTGCCCAGTTTCATCCACCACCAGCCTTGGGGGAGGAGGCTAGAGCCTTGAGTCACTGGTCTGTCCGCCCGTCCCCCAGTCTGCCCTGCCCCGGGGTGTGCGAATTCTCCAGGCCCTGTACAGCTGTCTCCGCTGTGAGAGGGAGGTCAGGTTGGGAGGCTCTCACTCACCTGGCCGCCTCCTGTGCTCAGCCACTGCCTGGGCCCCTTGAGCCAAGGAGGCGCTGTGGGGTGGCATGGCGTGCCAGTTACAAATGATCATTGTAACAGCTATGTATTTTTGAAGACATTTAAAATAGAAGATGAAAGTGACCATTAAAAAGATTACAGGAATGGGGATAAACGGTACTGCAAAAAGTGATTTCCTGAATAACACTAACTTAGAAAATGAAGATGATGATAGATCAGTTTGAGAAGAAAAGTTCAAATGAGTGATCTGAACTCCTTCAACCTCTTCTTGGGGACAGCCCCCGGATCCAGAGGTGGGGCCCCTGTGTGCTGTCTGTTGCACCTCATCCTCACTCCTTGGCCACAGTCGACAGGCCTCAGAGGACCTCCTGGAGTCTCTCAAGAACCTGGGCTTGCTAGCTCATCTCCAGCTGGGGCTGGGGCCGCTGCTCTGTCAGCAGATACAGCAGAAGCCATAGCGAGAGGCAGCAGTGAGACAGCCTTCTTAATCCTGGTTCCAGTCTCTAGAGGCCTGGTCACATTCTTGCCCTTGGAATCCGAGTCATCCTGAATTCTTTTAATAAATTTCTGTTCTCACTTGAGTTTTTTGTGTTATTTACAATCAGAGGCTTTAACCAGCAGTTCTCAGCAAGTGTGGGTCTGCAGTCAGGAAGGGGTGGGGAGCTGAATTACCACAATAATATGGGGAGCGGCATTTGGGCATACGGTGGGTGGGGACTGGGTCTAGACAGTCTCCACCTGGGACTAGTGCTGTCCATCTCACGTGACTTCTGAATGTGCCACAAGATATTCCCATGATGACAAGCTGTCTGAATAGTTTAGCCTAGAACCTAGCGCTGGTTTTTATGTGTCTATAAACATAAAATCATTTTTTGCGTAATTTTAACAGCCACTGAATTTCCAGAAATGCAGTATAAGTTAAGGATCATCCATACTTTGCTTCAAGCAGAGCTTCTCAGAAAAACCACAGACTGACATGTGGTATTAGAGTCACTAATATGCTATCCCTTGGTCACCTGCATTTGTGGCTGTCACAGTCAGGTGCAGACATTTGACTACTTCACTATATTTTCTAGTGTGGCTATTCCCAAGCATTGATGCTGAGACACACAGACTTATACAATGAATCAATTTCCTTTTGCTTGTTACAGGACAGTGGATGTAACTTTTCTAAAAAAATTAAGCATATAAAAAGGTTACATTATATTGAAATTTTGCTTCAGGGTAGCTGAGGGAGAATAAAATATTTGTGACTGCTTGTGAATAAAAGGGAGTGCCGGATCAGGTAGGATGAAAACGCCTGTTCTAAACACAGAACTCATGCATGTAGCACTTATTCCCAAAGGCTTCTAACATAACTCTTGGGCCAAAGCTAGTCCTCCAGAGCCTTCTGCTTGTCGCCCACCATCATTCCCCCACTAATTATGGTTTTGGAAGCTTGGCAAAACCCAGGAGGGCCAACTATAGGACACAGACCCTCCTTCAATCTAAACAGAGGCCCTATAATGCTGATGGAAAAAGAAAACGGCGTGGCAATTGGTCCTCCTGGTTTTCTCACAGAAGCTGAGGACCCAGCAAAGGTCCTCTGAAGTTCCAGTCTGCAGAACCAGGAACCACCAGTTGCTTCTCTTCCCAGTAAGGGTGACCCCATCTTTACTCGGTGCATGGCAGTGTGAGCAGGCTGCAGAGGGGACGCTGGGCCTCTGTGTGGACCTGACTCGGTCGCACAGACTCCAGGCACAGCAGGAATCAGCCACACATTTGTCTCCCTGAGATCTTGAACATTAAGTCTTAGTAGAAGTTCTGTTTGAAAGAGCTGAGACCGTAGATTAGTTAAATAAATTATGGTCCATCCTTAGTGGAATAATAAGCAGCCAACACAATGATGCTGTGGATGAACATTAGCAGAAGGAAAAGATGATCCCCATATATTCTTACATGAAAAAGTGGGTTACAAAAGTGTGTTTAGTAAGACACTTATGTATGTGTGTGCACCTTAACTAAAAGAATAAAGATTACTACTCAAGGTCTATTTTGGGGATCCTTTCTTTTGCTTTATTGTCTTTTGTAATTTCTCTTTGGAAACAGGTATTGCTTTCATAGTAAGAAGAAAGGTGATTTTTAATTTGAAGAAAGCAGATGTTTAATCAGATTCCCCAGAGCCTGAGCTCCTTCAGTGCCAGCCCCGCGTCCCCTCTGGGCCCCACAGCCCCCTACCCGGGTACTAGCTCCCAGTGATCACAAGAAGAGCAGGTGGGATGGGGAGGGGGGTGGTCACACCTACCTGTCTGAGTGAGCTCTCCCATCTCACACAGAGGGTGGTTGGGATAAAGAGGCAACGTGTTCAAGGGGCTTTCGAAAGAGGCTCCGGATCCTTTTGACATGTGACTAACGAAAGCTTCCAGTTTGGGGTGATACGGTTTTCTAGAGAGAAAACATAGAGATTTAGTAGTCAGACTCTCAAACAGTCAAACTGCAGCCTTTCTCACTTGGAGTCATAGGCTCTGCTCAATCACTTTTAAATTCACTTTTAAATTTTAAAATCACTTTTAAATTCCAATTTCACTGACCTGACTACACAGAAAACATCCTCTCTGTAAGGATGCCCTGCGTCCTTGCCTGTGTCAAACATGGCACTGTGGGGCTCAGCTGTGCCCTCTACTGGACTGCCCACCACCTTGCTACCATCAACACACCCCCTCCCCCAAGAGACACAGCCTTGGCAGGGAGTCTCAGGTGTCTCCCTCCTCGGATATACACCTGCCACCTGTCCTCCTTCATGCTCACAGTCGTGACCCGGGTTCTGGCCTCTGGCACCAGGCCCCTCCCTCTCTGGCCTTCCTGCCGTCCAGTCTCAGTCTGTTCACTCTGTCTTCTCCATGGTGGCCAAAAAGGCAGCCCTGACGCACCGCTGCCCTTCCACATTGCCATGTGCTGGAAACAGCTGGCATGGCCTGTCCCTCTGTTCTGGCTCTACCTTGCTGAGGGTCCCCGCTTGGGCTCTGTCTGCTCCAGTGTGGTCCTGGCCACGTCCAGCCAGCGCCTCCTTTACCCCAATGTACAACACAACACGCCTCATCTTTGCCTGCTTCCACACCCCACACTTTTTTTTTTTTTTTTTGGCAGTACTGGGCATTGAACTCAGGGCCTTCAATTGAGCTGCATGCCCAGCCCTTTAAATTTTTTTTAAGTTTAAAACAGACTCCTGCTAAGTTGTCCACTCTGGGCTTGAACTCGTGGTCCTCCTGACTCAAATAATGAATGAAGACTCTGCACCTCTTTACAGTTTACTGTGCACATACATTTGTAGCTAAAAAACCCGTTTACGTATGAGATCAGAGATTATATTTCTGCTACAGGTATACATGTAAGTCAAGATGTAATTTATCTGTCTAGCCACCAGTACATAACTTCCCTGGATAACGAAATGACCTGTTGATGTACACACCTTTTCTTTGAATAATGAAATGACCAGTGAATGTGTGTACATTTTCCAGCTATACAGAAGTGGACAGAGTAGTTCATTATTAAACTGAATGCCAATCAGGGTATGAAAAGAAGCAAAGATACACTGTTCTAATGGCACACCCCTGCTGTCTGAAAGCCCAATTAACTTTGGCAATGCTTTAAAAACTGCTGCCAAGATGAATTTATTATCTTTCAAAAACATAAAACTGGAAAAAATCCATCTTTAAAAAATATGTTTTAAAATTAGACAATGCTAATTCCAACATGCAGCAGAGTCTAACAAATTATCCTGGAGGGCTGCAGAGAATTATGTCTTTCCATAAAAATGGAGAGCATTTTATTTTGCTCGAGGCTAACACACATAAATGTTTGCAAACTAGGAAATAAAATGTCCAGACTGACAAGGAGGCTACCAGTACAAATCCACATCAGTGCAGGCCGCCCATCAACAAGGCTCGGAGGTCCCGTTCCAGGCCATTGTTTCAGGCTAGTGCTTTCTGAGGCTCTGTGAAAGTTTCATTGCCAGTCTTAGAAATGGAATTTCACCACTAAGCATGTTTGCTGAGGCCCAGGTTTTCAGGGCCTGTGATTACTTAATGATGCTTTGGCGTTCAACTGTATTTGTTACAGGTTTTCTTTTATGACATGAAAAGATGAAGCTACATGGAAGAAAAACTTCAGTTACAGAACAGGTAACAAATGGATGGACGTTTTTAACAGGAGGAAGACGAGGTAACCGGAGTCTTTGGACCCGTCCCGGATCTGACTGTCCAGCCCTGCCTGCCCAGCCCTGCTCGATCACTGGGGCCCGGAGGGTACTTAGCACGTGGCCAGTGTTCCGGAAATACGTAGGAATGAGCTCACCCGTGCAGGGTCCTGTCCTTAGATGCTGCACGACAGCACCAAGCCTTCCACAGTGTGTAACGACACACGTTGTGAGTTCCCATGGTGTTTATTAAAGTATGCAGAGCTTGATGGAAGTATTAAAAACCAACGCTGTTGTGGGCGAGACTACTAGCGATACACTAAAATCTTTTCTCCTCTTTTTGGGAACTTGGTTATATCCCATTTCTGATGTCAGGGAGGTTAGGCAGAGCCACATGACTAAGTATTTGTCAGCTGAGTGAAAGGATGTGTGCCCCTTCTGGGTTTAGACCCCTCCACATTCTCTTTCTTCTCTCTGGCTACTATTTTGTCATGGCAGCCACTGAGGCCACCAAGTTGACGTCCTGGAGGGTGGTGGAAGCAACAACTTGGATCCTGAGTGACCAAGTGGAGCCTTTACCCAACAGGAACATCATCGCCTGCCTTTATGCAAAGAAATCAACAGCTTTTTACTTTCTTTCTTTTAGCACTGGTGAGTAAACCCAGGGCCTTCACACTAAGCTACATTCTCAGCCATTCATTCATTCATTTATTTATGTATTTATTTACTATCTTGAGACAGTGTCTTGCTAAGTCACTAGGTTGCTTAGGCTGGGCTTCAATTCAGGATCCTCCTGCTTCAGCCTCCCAGAGTGCTGGGATTACAGGTATGCTCTACCATGCCCAACTAGAAATCAACTTCTTTTTTCTTTAAGGCAATGTGTTCTGGAGTCTCACTGTTACAACCGCCTGGACTTACTAACACAGAAATGATTACATCTGCGAGGATGAATGTTCGTTCAGGCCACAGACTCTCCTGTGACTTCATCGGAAATCTGCTTTCATATTCAAAACTGCAAAATCAAGCGTTACTATTTACAGCCTTCAACTCCTTCTCTTCAGAGTTCTTATTTACCTTTTTGTACTCATTATTCCTACCTAGTTATGCCACAAAGCTCCAGACAGACCCCTGAGACCAACCTGCACCCAAGCCAGGTCTGAGGTCTGCATAGAACACAGCTGGCTGAGCGGAGATGGAAGCCAGAATCACTTATCAGAAAACACAGTTCCGCACAGACCGCCTGGCTGGACGCTGGAATGGAATCACAGCGGATTTTCAAAATTGAAGCCAACTAAAGTATCCGTTATTTCCAATTTCAATAAAATGACATTCTAAACAGATCTGCCCAGCTCACTTTTCTCTGTCCTCAGACCTCTGGACTTCTTGCTCCTTGCACCTTCCTTTGCTCTCCTGTCTGAGACTTGAGCGTCGCCCCGGGGCGCTCTCTCCCTGTGCCCACCACAGGGCGGCGCTGTCCGGGTCTCTGCTCGGGGCTCCTGCCTTGACGCACAGCTTCTGACAGCCACGGCTTCAGCTGCCATCGACTTCTTGAAGACCCTCAAATAAACTTCCACCTCTCAGCAAGTGCTCCTGAGCCCCCAAAACGCACAGTCTGCTGCCCGTCAGAAACCGAATGTCTGAGGACGGTTTACAAGCACCCCGGCAGCCCGCAGTCACGGCTTCTCGCCTTTCTCCTGTGCTCTCTATTCCGGGCAAAGGCAGTGCCACCAGCACAAGCCCCATCAGAAACCTGGGCACTGTCCCCTCTCTCTCATCCCACCCAGTCTGTCACAAAGTCTAGGGATCCCACCTGGACCTTGTCTAAGGCCCAACCCCTCCATCTCTGTGGCCACTCCGAGTACCAGCCTCCATCATTTATTCATTCAACAAACATTTGTCGCATCCTTCCCGTGTGTCAGAAACTATCCTAGGCACTTGGGATGTAATAGCTGTGAACAAAAACAAAATGCCCTGCCCTCAGGGAAGGAGCTTATGTTCTCACCTGGGGCAACAGACAATATGCAATGAAAACCATAAATGTGTGTGTGTCAGAAGATAATAGCTGCTATGGCAAAAAGATGGTCAGGAGTGTGTGGGAAGAGAAGAATGCCCTGTTGTTTTCACTGGAGTGTTCTATGCAGGTCCCAACGCACCAGGCTGTCCCCCACCCGGTTCTGCCCAGGTCGCTGTCATGACCCAAGGGGCCATTTCCATCATGTTACCCGACTTGCTCCCACACCTCCCCTCTCCCTGCCCAAGCTGGATCCGGCTTGCCCTCTTCTGCTCAGGCTCCTAAATGTGCCAAACCACTTCCACTTCTATGTCTTGCTCTTTGTCCATTCCTTTCTCCAATGCAGCTGCCACTGCTACCCATGCTGGCTCCCATTCACTACTACTTGTCAGGTACCAGACCTGGCCCATCTCTGTAGAGGCGAGTGGGCTCCCTGAGGCCAGGGACAGCCTCCCGTTTGCCATCCGCAGAACCCTCCTCTGCCCCTTACTCCTGCAGTGAGTCCTGCTAGCACTCACGAAAGCCCAGCTCTTCCGGCCCCAGGCCCTTTGCACTTGCTGCTCCTCCCATCTGGACGTTCATTCCTGGATCTTTACAGGGCCAGCTTCACTTCATTTAGAGCCTGCTCATGTGCTGCCTCCTGGCTCATGAGCCAGACAGTACCTAGCATATGACACGAACATAAAACTAAATTTGCTGAATGCTAAGGTCAATGTTTTTCTTTTCTTGGATATACAGAAGCATATTTGATTCATAATTATTAGTATGAAAAAGGCATTTACTAAACACAGTTATATACATGGCTAATGATCTTAATACTGGCTACAGTACTATGATGGCAAAAATAGCATCTATCTCATAAAGCACACGGCATTTGTGCAGAGGTGGCTTCCACTACAAAACCCCCTAGAGGCCTGGGGTGTGTCGATGTGGACAGAGCTGGGCAGTGACCGACTTGTTCAGACAACAAGCCTCTGGGGGGCGGAGCTCAGTGTTTCCCGGCCTGCTGACCCAGACAGGCCCCTCTGGGACTAAAGTAATGGGCTCTCTCTGGGCCTACTGTCCAGTAGAAGTCACAGAATTACTGATTTAGGAGCAGCAGGGGGCCTAGATCTCACATCCCAGGGCAGCTGCTGGCCCAGAGTGGGTCCACTGCCCAGGGGTTCCTGCTCACGCTAAGTCCATGCACACAGGATGTCATCTTTTATTGTGTTTAACGATGCAATGAATTAAATGACACTGAGTACAAGTAGTCCTCCCTTATTCCAAGATACCTAGTGGGTGCATGAAACTACCAGTAGTATCAAATCGTGTGTATGCTGTATTTTCCACCCATGTATGAATATAAGAGCTTAATTTATAAGCTAGGCACTTATGCTACAGTTCAGTAATAAAGGACAATGGTTATAACAACATATGGTAATACAAGTTAGGTAACGTCATCTTTCTGTATCTCCTGAGTTTTCCATTTAATATTTTTGGACTGCTGTTGATCACGGGAACCTAAACCGTGGAGAGCAAGACCTTGGGTCAGGGGGACCACTGCAACTAAACATGCACACTCTGTCCTCTTCCACAGACCACATAAAGTAGCTCCTACAGATATGGGATGCTTGATGCAATGAAAACTGCACAAAGGATGGAGGACAGAGGCAGTCAGGAACTGAGCCTCCTAAGTGGGAGCTCCGGACGTGGCTCCTCCAGAGGGTCCTGCCACTCAGGTGACCATGTAAGGGGCCCAAGGACCTGGCCTGGTGACCAAGTCCATTGCGGAGAGAGAAAGAGGCCAGGCCCTGAAGTCCTCCAGGCTGCTGAGGGCAACGATGCTACCCTTGGTGTACACTTGGATCCTCGGTGTGGGGCAACCTGAATGCTTTCGCCCATCATCTCACATGGACCTTGCGAGAGTGATGCGAGGCAGGTACTGTTGTCTGTGCTCCAGAATGGAGCGAGATGCCCAGAGAGGAAAATGATTTGCCCAGTGTCAAACAGCCTGCAAGGGTTTCAGGGAATTCCACGGCCGAGGCTTAAATCGGTCATGAGACACAGGGTGGGAACACGTAGCAGGCGCTCAGGCCCTGTGAGTCTCACTGAGGTCCCATGGTCATTCTGCAGTGCTGTCTTAGTTACTTTTCTCCTTGCTGAGACAAAATACCCAACACGCAAAGTTTGAGGAGGAAAGGCTTCTTTCAGCTCAGTTTGCGGAGGTTTCAGTCCATGGCTGGCCGGCTCCAAGGGAGGGTGGCATGGCAGAGGGGTGTCACAGAGGAAAAACGGTTCATGGCACAAGGCAGCAAGCAGAACGCCTTCCCTCTCTCCCTTTATATTCTATCCAGGTTGTAAGCTGACTGACTGGTGCCACTTGCACGCAGGTCGGGGTTTCCATTATGCACACCTTTAATTCCACTCTCACACCCTAATCCATATTCTCACACCCTAATTCAGCCACCTTTGAAACTCCCCACGATGACCTCATGAGGGGGGATATCTAGTAACGAATGTCCAACAACTTTTCTGTGTCAGGCTCTGGGGTGGGCCTGGTGAAACAGGGAGCAGCCGGGCCCTGGAGGAGCCCGCAGCCGGGGGCGGGGGGAGATAAGTGCAAGTATATGGGGGAAGCCCTGCTCTCTGCCAGGGGACTCAGGCCAATGAGCCCCTTTCTGGGAGCAGCTGGAGTGGCCTCCAAGACCTTATAGCAACAGCTGGCTAGTCTGGAGGCAGACACCTGGGAATTCTCCTTACTGGGATCGTGCAGCTCAGCTAAGGAGGGAGCAGATGTTGGTTGCTGCGGGGGCCGAAGCATGTTATTGTCCGTGAAATCCCTGAGGTGGCCCTGTGTCCGCCTGGCTCAGAGTCTTAGTGACTGTTTGCCTTTCTTCCACTGTTCAAACAACCAGTTCCCGCCAGAAAGCAATGGCAGGGCTATGCCAGTTGTTTTCCTGTCATCTTTGCACAGGGGCCATGCTAATCACCTCTGCATTGTTCCAATTTTAGCGCATGTGCTACCGAAGCCAGTGCTGTGCCAGCTGTTAACACACTGAAACCCCGCACTGGTGAATGGAGAAAAGTCACTTTCCTGAGCCGCCCTCCCTCACCCCATGTGCTTGAGCGCATCCTCGGGGTGCAGAAACTGAAGGGCAAATGCCTAGCGCGACAAGCAACCTCCATCCTCGCCTCGGCCTGAGGTCGCTTGTGAGGGGTTCGCAGGCGTTTTGACTCTGACCAGGCGTGTGCTGACGCCCTGCTCAGTGTGAGTCAGACACTGTCATCGTCTAATGGAGCCACAGAGCCACTCCAGTGTGGATACACCAGGGGAGACTTCCTGGAGGAAAGGGCGCCTCGTGGGGCCTCGGAGGAGCTGTAGGAGTTGGCCAAGCAGGGACAGAGGACAGGGAAGCACAGCAGGCAAAAAAGTATGAAGGGAGGAGACCCAGCGAGAAGTAGGGGAGAAGAGCAGAGAATCTCGGGGAAAGTCTCAAGCTAAAGGACGGAGGGTAAGGGCTTGGCCCGGAGGCAAAGCTGGGGTCTGCATGGTCCTCTGAGTGGGCTGCACTCTGCCTGGCATGTTTTCCGACCCAGAGGCATGGGGAGTACATTTCTGCTGGCTGAATGTAGGAGAGAAGACACGAGTACCCAGGTGGCCACTACTGTGACCCCCAGCATGAGGGAGAGTGTGGAAGAGTCTCATGATGTTTTTACATAAAGGGGGTCACTTGATCTTCCCCACACGAGCAGCCGGCAAAAAGCTAACCTGAATCAGCTCCCTGGATTTACGCCACTTTTTAAAAAGAATCCAGCTGCGGCAAGGCAATGCACAGTCCTACCGGGCTGGCCCTGCCAGGGGCAGGCTGGCACCCCAGGAGCAGTCCATCAAAATAACGTCTTCCCTGAGCACTACTGTCTCCTGACCTCATTCTGTAAACTCTGCTCGGAATGCTGTGTGCCCCCAGACACATTCACGGAGACCAGGCCCATCAATTTATTGCTAACTGTGCTTCTAATTTTAGGGTGTGCCATTTCCATACATGCAATTTCCATTCTCTGTTCAATTATTTTTCATCTTAAGGGCTTTCAACCAAGACCAAGCTGTCTTTGCTGCTGTGAAAAATTAAATGGCTGGAACGCTGACTCACATTCATACGTCTTTACAATTGCTAGCACACCTTCTCCTGTATCATGCCTCTTCTTCCTCGCTCCAATCCAGCAGCAGCAGCCCCATTTCAGGGCTGGGAGGCTGAGCTCAGAAGGACCACGGGACTTGCCCGCTACCCCAGTGGAACAGCTGAGTTGGGCTGAAGGGCTCCTAACGCAGGCCTACTGCACCGTATCCCAGTTTTCTTGAAATGAAGACTAGCAAGATGAGACAGCGGGCCTCCGACTGGGCCCTGAGATAACTCTGTGGTGTTCCCTCAAACAGCTGTCCCTGCTTCTGTGGGCCTCAGTCCTTTCAGCACTGAGGCTGCTCCGAAGGTCAGGCTCCTCCAAACAGGGCGCACTGATCGAGTGTAGGGCCCTCCCCTGCCCTGTCACTCTCCACCATGTGGGCAAAAGCGGACACTTGAAAATGAGAAAAGTGCAATTTACCTGTTAGCCACCAGAGTGCAGTCAATTTCTGGCCTCTTTGTTTTGGGAATGGCGTACAGGGGGTACCTGTCTCCATGGCGAATCAACACATGCACTGAGACCAGCTTAAAATGATGTGGGGCGTGACCTGGAAGAAAGAAGCACATTGTCTGGTCATCATTTAACAAATGTCAATCCTTTTTAAAATGGTTGAGGGAGAGACCTGGCCATGCCTGAGCCGGGAAGCAGAGGTGGCAGCAGTAGGAGACACTGTGAGGCTGCAGAGCTGCTGTCTAGGGGCCCAGGCCATGGGCAGGATTGCTGTGCTGGGGGTGGGGGCTTCGGAAGAGCCCCACAAGGCAGGACAGAGGAATGTATGTCCCAGACCTTCTGGACAGGACAGGGAGGCCCTGGGGTGTGGCTGGGGCTGAAGGCAGTGAGATGCAGGTAGACTATTCACGTAGCCACATTCACATGCAGACTGGGGGAGGCTGACAGGAATGCTGCGAACAGTAACCTTGGCTTTAAATCCTTCATGAAACATGGCAGGGGACAAAGGAACATCCCACACTATCCCTGACACATGTTCAGGAAAGCCAGAGTGCCTGGAGAAACTGCATTTCCCACAGCTTTTTGGCAGCACACCAGCAGGCACCTGGTGTACATCCTTAGTCTACCTGGATCCACTGTGGAAAGCGGAGTAGTCTGGGGTGAGGGCTGAGAGTCCAGCCGAGGCCGTCCCTCCATCTCACCAGCAACACTCTGGATCAGCAGAGGAGCAGGTGAAGACTCAGGAAGTCATCCCAGGGCACAGCCTGGTGGCAGGTGCAGCTATCACAGCTGAAACCATCCAGCTCCTAACCACTGGGCTGTGCTGCGTGGAGAACTGATGCCCAAAGGGTGCCCACCTGGGTATCGAGTCCCAGGCTCCAGTGGCCTCACTGGGTGGCAGAGCCCGGCCTACCTTCCATGCTGCGCTCGGCCACACTAGGGATGTTGCAGTAGAGAAGAGCTTCATAAACAGGGTCTGTCGCAGGGGGCTCCGTCACTGGGTTGGGCATGATCCTCTTCCGGCTCTTGCTGCTCGCTCCATTCTTAGTCACCGACACGGGGATCAGATGGACTGCAAGGGCAGCAGAGCAGTCACGACAGTGCGGTCACCAAGGCTCCGGGCCAGCTGTTAACTGTCCCCTCTGCAGAACTAGGGTGGGTCTTAGTGCAGCAAGACATGAGCTTCCCTCTCTGGGGTGTTTCTCAGCCCACAGAGCCCTGCCTGTCTCGGCGCCACTTCCCTCTCCTCACTGGTAATCAGGTATGCAGTACGGTACTCTCCGGGCAGCCCAGGAAAGCAGGGGAACAGGTACTCTATTTTTTTCATTTTTGTGATACTAGGGATGGAACCCAGGGCCTCACATGTGCTAGGCAAGCACTATACCACTGAGTCACCTCCCAGGCTTTTTTATTTTTTATTTTGAGACCAGGTCTTGCTAAATTGGGCTGGGGATTTAGCTCAGTGGATAGAGTGCTTGCCTTGCCTCAGGGCAAGTACAAGGCCCTGAGTTCGATTCCCAGCACCAAAAAACCAAACAAAAAAACCCCAAACAAAACAAAACAAAAAAACAACTCAGGTCTTGCTAAATTGCCCAGCTGGGCCTCAGTCTTCTAAGGAGCTGGGGTTACAGGTGTGCACCACCATCCCTGGTGCCACAGTAACTTCTTAAGGCCTCGTGGTCTCCTCCTGACATCCCTTCTGTTCTAGTAACAGTAACAAGGAGGGTAATCCTTGTCCACAGAGTGCCTGCTAAGTGCTAGAGGCAGGTGTCGGACACACCTCAGTTCATATCCTCTAAGTGGGCTCTGTGGCCCCCAGGTCCTGATCACAGTATCTGCTCACTGATCCTCAGGTGACCACTGTGCCAAAGGGAGCCAAGGACCTAGCACGTGGAGTGGCACACACAGCCGTGACCCACACTCAAGCCTTTGTCTCCAGGCCGCCCTCCTCACCCCATCTCCCAGTGTCAAGTGTGGGTCTTGCAATTTTATGTTTGTCCATCTAGCATCCCTTTTTTTTTTGTCAGTGAGCTGTGCTCCTGTGGGGATCTGGTGGACTGTCAATCAGTAGTGTCCCTATCCCTTGGTAGGGCGGACATGAGACCAGAGTTGGAGAGGATATGATGGGCGGCTGTGCTTCTTTTCCTTGCAGGAGGGGATGGACAGCACTGGAGAGGCTTGCTGTGCTTCTGGATGTAGTCAACAAGCAGGGCAGCCAGGGCTCCCCTAGCCACCCACCCATCCCCAGACATCCCCTGTCTCAGGACCCCCAATCTTCCCATTTTGAAGAATATCTTTATAGCATCTCAGATTTTCTAGAACTCTGCACAGTAACAGTTGTACTCTCAGCATCCACCCATTGAGGGAAATATACATAAATGTGTCCATGATTTATTTAACTTTTAGAAGGCCTATTAGTCACCATCATATATGCCATATATATATATATTTTTTTCCTGAACAGCAGGTAAAACAGAGACCAATCACTATCTAAATCAGTTTAAATTCCCTAATTCTTCTACATAAATATTTAATACTTCCCTTTGGCAAACAGATGTCATAAACAAAGATAAAGTATAAACAATATACTGAGAAAAAATATTTGCAACATATAGAACAGACAAATGACTCACATCCAAAGTCTGTAAGAGCCCCACAACTGAAAAATCATTAAGGGATATGAACAGGTTAATTACAGAAAAATAAATACCAATGGTCAATAAACATGAAAAGATGCTCAAGTTTATTCATAATTAAAGAAATACACAATGAAATAACCAGTGGGATATGATTGTTTTCTCCCATCAGACTGGAAAATTGTGTTTTAATGATAATATCCAATATTGGTAAGAGCTAGAGAAACTGGACACTTACGCACACTGAAGGCGAGAGTGGAAACTGCAGCAACCTTCGGAAAGGGTTTGGTCCGCATTTTATGTTTGTTATCCCTGACTCCACTAATCTACGCTTTAGAATCTGTTTTAAAATGATATCAATTTCTATCTTCAGAGATGTAGGGTCAAGAGACTGACTGCAGTGTCGTCTGTAATAACAAAGAAAAGGGAACTAACTTAAATAACCACCATTAGCAGAACAGAATGTTACATCTAACCTGGGTAATACTCCGCGCCAGCAAAAAGAATGGAAAAGAATCAAAGATAAATTGAGTGAAGTGCATGAATCAACTCACTGCATACTAACAGAATCCTTTTTGTGTAAAGCAAAAAACATTATAGTCAGATATTTATTATGTACATGCACAGAAAAATGTCTAAAAGGATATCCCTCATGGTATAGGTGGTTTCCTCTGAGGAATGGATGGAGTGGGGTGTGATAAAATATTTTTATTTGTTTTTGTATAATGTCCATGTTTTTTATATACCCACCACATGGGTATTATATATATTATAGTAGGCACATGTTACATGTGCATATATTTCTATAATGTCTAGATATACATATACATTTATATGCATTACTTGTGTTATTAAAACAACAATCAGGAAGCTACAGAACTGGCCTTTCACCAGCTCAAAACTAACCCTTCGCCTGCAACTAGAGCTACTTTCTTCCCATAGCTGGAAGGTGCTAGAAAAGCTAACGCATAGCTCAGGGGACTGGAGTTAATTTACGTTTGGGGGTTTAGTGCAGGACACTGGAACAGGAGATGTCTCAGGGTGGTGTCTGAATGGCCAGCCCGTTGGCTGAGTGGCACCCTCAGTCCTGGACTCTATGGCTCTACATCTGGGCCTTTGGTTGTGCCTATGGCACACTCTCTCTGCTCATGCGCCTGGGAGAAGTACAGCTAAGGAGATCTCATCAGGTAAGTGGCAGAGGGATGGGAGGGGGCAGCATGGGTTCCTGGAGCATGTGGGGTGAGGCCCGTTGGAGCTGCCATTTGGGAGTACAAATGACCTATGCATGACTCAGGGTGGCATTGATTTGAAAGCCACAGATAAAGATCTGGTAATCATCAGAAGGAGGCCTTCTGTTCAGGTCCAGAGAGATTTTATCTGCTGCTTCCTCCCACACCTGTGCTTGTCTGCCTGGTCCATTAGTTCAGTTTGGTGAGATCACCCTGTGCTACATGTGCCTTCCTGAGTCACCAGGACACAGTGGACTCACAGGGGCCTCTGTGTGGGGGCCCCCCCAGCCACTGGCACTCATAGATGGCTCTGAGGCCCAGCGGCAGAGGGATGGAGTGGTACGGGGTGTGGTGAGGAGTCCCCCCAGCTCCATCTGGACCCTGCCCAACAACTTGGTTTTGAGATACTCACATGTTTCTTATCCGTGCTTGATGTGTGCTTGCTAGTCTACCCCATCCCACCCTGCTCCCTGATCTGACCAACTCCACAACCTATGCCAGGAGCCACCTCCTCCAGGAAGCCTACCTTGAATCTCCTAGTGATTTCCACATCCCTCTTCTATGAGTCCACCCAGTTCTGGCTGTTGTTAGGCTCATACCATGGTATGTGTAAGTGGGGGTGTCCCAGTTTGTCACCCTACCATCCCAAACATCCAGAGGGCCAAACACGCCTACACCATGGCCAGCAGAGGGGGTCAGGCTGGTCTTCCAGGATCCTGTCCCCTCTTTCTTTGGTCTGCCAAAGAATGATTGGTTCTAACAGTCAATTCCCACAATTCCCTCAGGGCTCCTCAGTCCACTAAATTATTTTAAATGCCCACCCTGTCTCTACCCTGTATGGAATCTAAAAAGGTGTGCTTAATTGCTGGTGAAAACCAGAACCACAACACAGCGCTTACAGTTCTGCTATCTGCCTTTGGCCATATGCGTTTAAAGGGTGTGGTGGAATCATGCCATCCAGGTGAAGTGTGGAAAATCAACTCCACATCTGAAGACACTGAGATGTTTGGCTTTACACGGACAACATCGATCAGGTGAATCCACAAGTCCCTCTGTGGTCTATCCACTTTGGGCCATGACACATCACCAACTTTTCTTGTTTTCTCCAGTTCCTAATGTCGCCTCATGGTGAACCACTTTGGAGAAGAATTCAGTCAGCACCTCTGCTGAGCCTGGTCCCACGTAGGGAGTCAGGGAACTATGGCAGGGGTTGGGGACTCAGCACATCCTACAGGTGGGAGCTCCTCACACCAGACTATCTGCAAGCTCTCATATTCTCCCTGCCTGACTCCTCCCCTCCAACATCTGTCACTGGGACTGATGTTTATCCAGCTGTTGCAAGAATATGGGGGCTCCCTCTGAGTCCCAGTTGCAGCTAGACGGGTCAGGAAACCCCACATTCCTCGGGGAGCTGCTGGTAAGTGGCCTCGCCCCAGTGGACCCGCTGGACTAGACAATATGAGCCCCAAAGACTCCGAATCATGGCAGAGACAGGAAGTAACAGAGAGGTTCAGAATGGGCCTAGAATAGAAACTACGAAAAGAATCTATCTCCATCACCTTTCTGGATCTGAGATGCTCCTGCCTTCACATTTGAAAATATGATAAAAGCTATTATCTTTGCCCCTGAAAGAGAATCACATGCACAATCTTATAAATTCGATTTCTTCGAGTTCACAAGACCCCTGTAACCAGGGAAACAATACGGAAGTCCATAGGTTCAGGCTACAAAATCGGTGTGCTCAGAAATAGTTTCTGATTTCAGCACCCTTGAGATTGTTAACACATTTTTTTTTAAATAAAAAAGGATCTTTACACTTCATATAAACATGAGTTCATCCTAAAATAGTCATTCAACGCTATGGTATAAAACGAAAAGGAAAATCACCCATAATCTTACCACCCAGAGAAACTCGCACTGAACATTTTAACGTCTCTGTGTAGCTGAACGTCCCACAAGGGGAAATAAAGTGTGTTTCTGTCCTTGTTTGGTGGTAATGGTGACAGAGAGTCACAGAGGCCCAGGTCTGTTCCCCATTCCTCCAAGGGGAGCAAGTTTCCTGTAAGTCAGAGGCCTGTACCTCACTGAGGCCGGAAAGCCAGGGTCCCCGCAGGTGGGCTGGGGTGCCTCCCGGTTAACAAGTGAAAAGAAGTGAGCTAGCCATGTGGGTAGGGCACTTGGAGAAGGCTGCCTCAGGGAAAGACACTGTGGCTGAGGGTGGGGCCTGCACAAGGACTGTGGGGACACCCTAGAAAAGCTGTCCTATCCCCTGCGGCTGGGGCGAAGCCGAGCTCTGGCTGGGATCTAGCCCCTTAGAGGACTCAGGGAAGAGAGAGAACGGGGAGAGTAAAAGGGGCTGCTGGAACCCACAGAGGGGCTGTCAGCATGGCTGACTCCTGCTCTCTCCACCTGGAAGCTCTAAGCCTGGGCGCTGAGGAGGGAGATGTGCAACCTACTGTGGATGCTGGTGGTGAGGGAAGAGGACAGGAAGATGCCCCAAGCTGTCTCCTACTGCGTGCCTGACCGCACCCTCTTGCATGGGATTCAGGCTCTCCCCTCACTGCCACTTCTGCCTCAGCTTCTCCAGCCCCACCTGGAAGGCCTATGAAGATACAACCCCTCTCATTACCACTGGCCTCACTCTGAAGTCATCGGGGGCCAGAGCTTGGGTGCCAAGACACAAGTAGGGCTGCCAGGTGGCTCAGCTGGGACTCGCCTCACCTGGTCAAATACCAGCGGAGTCCTTGGCTCTTCCCCCTCCACTGGCTATACCAGTGACATGCCCAGTGTCCCTTATTTTGTCTCTGTCCCTCTTGCTGTCTGCAGGCACTTCCCTGAATCCATTGACTCCTCTTACCAACACTTTTAATTTTTACTAACTAGCACTAAGGATTTCCTCTCCTCTAAAATGAGGAATCACTACTGCTTATCTAACAACACACACACATGCGGGCACACACACGCGCACACAAAGGACCACGTGTACTTTTATTTATGGGTTACAAACAACCTTCTAAGGCAGTAGAGACAGATGCATACACTCCTATGTCCTGGCCACAGGGGTGCTTACTGCTAGACACTTCGGTCACCTCCCTCTTGGTTTCTATTTATGAGTGATACTGCAGGTGTCATCTTTAAACATATATCTTTACTCCTTTGTCTAATTATGAGCATGTCTAAGATCTGATACTAAAGAGAGAGAGGGAGAGAAAAGGCAGGGGGTGGTGGTGGGAGGGGTGTGAAGGGAGAGGAGGAGGAAAAAGAAAATTAAAACCCCTAGAAATCCAGCAAAAAAAAAAAAATCTTCAAAAAAAGGATCAAAGTTAATGAAAATTACTAAATTTGAAACTTTAGCAATATTGATGGGATAAAATTTGACAGAACTCCTAGGTCAGAAACATGAGCTATTATTTTCAATTACTCCAGCTTGGGAGAAAAAAAGCCTAGGAGGAAGTTTATTGTGACTTAAAGTACAGTTGTACATATTAAGCATCTCTAATCTGAGAACCCAGAATCCAAAATGCTCTAAAATCTGAAACTTTCTGAGTTCTGACCCAATGCCACAGGTAGAAAATTTCACAATGTTTCATGAACAAAATAAAAAATATTATATAAAATTACCTTCAGGTTGTATGTATAAAGTGAATATAAAACATTAATTAATTTCACATTTAAACTTGGGTCCTATCCCAAGATATCTCATTGTATATATGCAAATATTCCAAAATCCAAAATCCCAAACACTTCTGCTCCCAAGCAGTCTGAATAAGGGTTACCTGTTGTTATGGTTTGTGTCTAGATGTCCCCCCAAAGCCTCATGTGGTAAGAGATAGCTGGATCTAGAGTGTGCGGTTACTAAATTAATCCACTGATCAGTTTGGCATGGTTCTGCTGGGATCAAGGATGTGAAACTAAAATTAAGGGTGGGAGTGCTACCTGCCCTAAGGGCAGGTAGCCTAGATAAGATACAGGAAGAAGCTAACTAGCTGCTTGTTTGCATTGCTTATTTGCATACATTCCTTGCATTCCTCACTTTACTTTGCTGCAGGTCCGCAATGC
>PVJO010024977.1:0-23470 GCA_004026905.1 Hystrix cristata
CTACTTACGAACTGCTGGGTTGTGTCAAATATATAAGTTCACATGTTCTGAAAGGAAGAAATAATTTTATTAACATTATGCTTATTAAAAGTTACTTTATGATGCCCACTACCAAAAAAGTTACTTTAAAAATATTTTCACAATGTAGAAATCACAGCAATTTTATCGAACTCGTTCATCTTAAGAAGTGTGCATTTTAAAAACAAAAACACATACAGCATTATGAAGCAAAGTTAAAGCACATTTCTCCAATATATGACACTTCACCTCAGTGTAATATCTAGTAACACAAAGATTCCATAGATTCATTTTTAACTCAAAATACATGCTAAAAATGAGGATTCGGTTATAATCTCACATCATATCATTACTAATGATTACTTAATTAGTAGTTATATATATTCATATGGTTTATCCTATAATAAACACACTTTGGTATCAGAGTTAATCTTCTCGATAACTCTTCAGAAAAAGGTACAAACAAGGCAGAAAAAAATTCCTGCTGATCCGAGACCAGTAAGGTTAACTAAATTATCTCATAGTCAAAAACAATTCTAAATCCCTTTTACAAAGGCCTGAGTGGTCCTTTAAGGCCAAAACTGATTATGTTCCTCTCTACCTTAAAATCATTCGAAGACTCTCCACTGCCTGCAAGGTAAAGTTAAAGCTCACCACCAGAGGACCCCCTTCCTTTGGGCCATTAGCAATATCAAAGCACATCCTACTACTACTTTGGTTTTGTACACATATGATCACTCTGTCTAACATGCTCAGTCCCAATTCCCACTCATTTTGCTTAGTAAATTTCTATTTATCCTTTAAACCTTATTCAGACATTGCCTTCTTCTACAGGTGTGTTCTTGACCAAAATCATCACTAGAGTGACCTTTCTTACCAGAGAAATGCATATAATAATTTGCTCACTACATAATTTCTGATTCTTAAGTACAATCAATCCTCCACAACAGAGCACATCATCCATTATTATTTTTCTAAAAAATATAATTTATTTATTTATTCGCTATAAATCTCTCGATGTTCCTAGTGATATAAGATTTTATATTCCCAATACCTAACATACAGTCAGGTACGCACAGTTAATACTTGCTATGGTTTGGTAAATAATTTGCAATAAAACAGTTCACAATGTAAGTTCTTAAAGTATACACTGCTTTCATGAAATTTTAATTGATGTTAAATACATATATAGATATATAAATAGTCCAATAAATTCAAGAAATGCTGAACTGAACCAACCACTTATTCCACGGGCCTTCTGTGAATCTTGGGTTGCCAGTGCACACTGTGACTAGTTAAGAGGGCACAGAATATGCAGAGCTTCCTAAATTGGACAGAAATTTTTCTGTTTCAAAAGCTAATGTATAATAGGATGTGGTCCCAAGCATCAATTCTTTGAATTGTTTCCCGTGCAGCCTGAGTTTTATTCATAAATTTTTTTCCAACCCCTATGTCTTCAAGAGTTCTTCCTATTTTATTCTCTAGGAGATTCATTGTTTCTGTTTTTATGTTTAGGTCTTTGATCCACTTCGATCTTAGTTTAGTACATGGTGAGAGACATGTATCTAGTTTTAGTTTTTGGCATGTGGCAAGCCAATTTTTCCAGCACCATTTATTAAAGAGGCTATCTTTCTTCCAGTGAGGATGTTTGGCTCCTTTGTCGAAGATGAGATATTTGAGTGTGTGTGGAGTTATTTCTGCATCTTCTGGCCTGTTCCATTGGTCCTCGGGTCTGTCTTCATGCCAGTACCATGTTGTTTGTATCACAGAAGCTTTATAATACAATTTCAAGTCAGGGACTGTGATGCCCTCTGCCTTATTCCTGTTGCCCAGAATTGTTTTTGCTATTCTTAGTCTCTTCTGGTTCCAGATAAATTTCTGATGAATGGCTAAAGAAGATGTGGTTTTTTTACACAATGGAGTACTACACCACCATAAAAAAGGACAAACTAGAGTCATTCATATATAAATGGATGTTCCTTGAGAACATACTTTTAAGTGAAATAAATCAGACACTTATTAGTACACATCGAATTGTTTCTCTGATATGAGAAACCATAAGTGTAAATAAGGACAAAGGGGTAGAATAGATATTTTGTTTAAAAAAAAAAAGAAAGAGAGATAGTATTCAAAAGAGAGAACTAGATAGGGAAAAGGGGGATAAAGAAGAAGGTTAAAAAAAAAGTAAGATGAAAGGGGAAAAAATGAGAAAATGTAGCTACACTTGTTGCAAATAGGGAGGGGTAGGTGAATGGAAGGGAGGGGAGGGGAAGGGGGGAAGAGGGGGGAAAACCAAGATGTATCATGTACAGGTACAAAATAACCATGTTGATTATGATCATTATGTATACAATGTACCAATGCATGTTCTTGGTAAAAATAAAAATTTAAAAAAAAAAAAAAAAGCTAATGTATATAGAAAGTTTAATATGTTTATACCAGGCACTAGACTCCATCATTGTCTCTGCACTATCTCACTTAATACATTAAAAACTTAACATGGAGGTACTATTATCAACTTTATTTATATACTAGAAAAGTAAGCAATAAAATTAGGTAGTCACTTATCTACGATCATCCCACTACATGCTGGAGCCCAGATTACAATCCAAATCTGTCTGACTCTTCTCCACTAAACTCTCCTACAGCTTCCTTTTTCTTGGCAAGGCATCATATTGTTTTCAGAAAGTTCTTGGGCATCTCTAGTCTTAGATCCTATTTACTAACCTGGAAACAATACTGCATACAACCATCCTTTAGGAAAAACACAGGCAACAGGATGCAGGAAGATCTTGAGTCTTTCAGATTGTCCATATATTTTTAAGCTTTCAGATTTCAATATGCAATAGTTTCAATATTTTAGCTTTCTTTTCTTATGTTATTATCTGAATTTTCTATCATCTAAGTAATTCTCTATAATGCGCTTCTCCCCATATTTCCCAGCTATTTATACTACTGAAGATACAGACACAATATAAATATATATTTTAATAAATGTAAATAGGCTTTTAATATGAACCTGAACATAAAAAGAAAAAAATATTGGTTTATTTACTGTTCAATGCTCTCTGTTTTCAGAAAAGGAAGGAACAAAGTAGACTATAAAGTCCTAACAAAGTAGACTATAAAGTCCGTAATTACTAGTTAGGCTATTTGACTCTCTAATATCTCTTTCTAACTCTTCCTTAGCCTCCAAAAGAATCAAATACAGTTCATCAGTACAAGGTATGACAAGAAAAAAGGTAAAACAGAAACTAATACCAACGAAGATTACTGATCTTAGACAACACAGTAAAACAACCCAGAAGTAGCCAATTGAAATTATTGTGGCAGGAAAAAGAAAAGAAAAGAAACACAAGGACTATACCCAAATTACCCCTAGTTCCAAAATCCTATATCTAAAAATAACCTGATAATTGAATTCTTTTGGTACCAATCTGTAAAAACTCTAAGTTTCTTTATAATTGGCTTAGGAAAATTTTTGCTTACTTCATTACAAAGGCAATACAACCTCCTTAGGAAGGAAAACCTGAATTTTTGGTAAACTTATTTCCAATCATTTTATTCTATGAATTAGTAGCCTGAGTTTTTTCATTATACACAGTAATCATCACAATATAACCTGTTTTATTTATTTAACATTAGAAGCACTTTCATATATTGTTATTCCTCATCAACATTTATTTTATATTTATACAATTTTATTTTTAATTATATTTATAATGTACTTTTTTAAAATTTTAAACCAAGAACATGTATTAGTCCATTGTACATATAATGATCACATTCATCACATTTATTTTGTACCTGTACATGATGCATCTTGGTTCTCCCCCCTCTTCCCCACCTCTCCCCTCTGTTCCCTCCCTCCCTATTTACAGCAGGTTTATTCACATTTCTCCATGATTTCCCTTTCCCCTTTCTTTCCTTTGTTCCCTTCCTGCTTTTCCCCCTTCTCTCTTTCTAGTGCTCCTCTCCTTTGTATATTATCTTCCTTTTATAAGATATCTATTACACCTCTTTGTCCTTATTTACACTTACGGTTTCTCATATCAGAGAAATAATTCGATGTGTGCTCATGAGTGTCTGATTTATTTCACTTAAAAGTATGTTCTCAAGAACATCCATTTACATACAAATGACTCTAGTTTATCCTTTTTATGGCTGTGTAGTACTCCATTGTGTAGAAAAACCACATCTTTAGCCATTCATTGGTTGTTGGGCATTTAGGTTGCTTCCAAGACTTAGCTATTAAAAATTGTGTTGCTATGAACATGGTTGTGCATATATCCCTGTGGTATATGATTTTAATTCTTCTGGGAAGATCCCCAGTAGGGGAATAGCTGGATCAAATGGAACCTCTAGTTGTAGTTTTTTGAGGATCTCCACATTGATTTCCACAGTGGCTGGACCAATCTACATTCCCACCAACAGTGGAGGAGGCTTCCTTTTTCCCCACAGCCCCGCCAGCATTTGTTATTGGTTGATTTTTTCATAAACATGGTTCTTTCTGGAGTGAGATGGAATCTTAACATTGTTTTGATTTGCATCTCTCCAATTACTAGTGATGTTGAACACTTTTTCATATATTTATTTGCCATTTTTATTTCATCTGAGAAATGTTTATTCATTTTCAGATGCCCATTTTTGGATTGGGTCTTTAAATTTGGGAGGTTTAATTTTTTTGAGTTCTTTGTATATTCTAGATGTTAGACCTTTGTCTGATGGATAGCTAGCAAAATTTTTTTCCCAGTCTGTGGATTTTTACCCTGCTCTATCAGTAATTTCTTTTGCTGTGCAAAAGCTTTTTAATAGCATGTGGTCCCAAGCACTGATTCTTTGTATTGTTTCCCGTGCAGTCTGGGTTCTGTTCATAAATTTTTTTCCTACACCTATGTCTTCGAGGATTCTTCCTATTCTATTCTCCAGTAAATTTAGTGTTTCTGTTTTAATGTTTAGATCTTTGATCCACTTCGATTTGAGTTTAGCACATGGTGAGAAACATGTATCTAGTTTTACTTTTCAGCATGTGGCAAGCCAATTTGTCCAGCACCATTCATTAAAGAGGCTATCTTTCTTCCAGTGAGGGTGTTTGGCTCCTTTGTCGAAGATGAGGTATTTGAGTGTGCTTGGGGTTGTTTCTGTATCCTTCAATCTATTCCATTGATCCTCAGGTCTGTCTTTTTGCCAGTACTGTGCTATTTTTAACACTGTAGCTTTATAGTATAGTTTTAGGTCGGGGACTGTGATGCCCCCTGCTTTCTCCCTGTTACTTAGGATTGTTTTTGCTATTCTTGGTCTCTTCTGGTTCCAGATGAAATACTACAATGTACTTTTAACTTCAGTTTTGAATCAATAGGTGGTTTCTAATTTTTGGAGGTCTAAATAATAACAAAAATCTTGAAAGCTTTTTTATACTGAGGATCATAGTCTTATGATAAGCTCCCCGATATGAAGTAAAGGGTTATAAGCAAATTTAAAGGACAGATACGACTTCACACAGTCATCCTTAATTAAATTTTAAAACAATAAAAATTATATAAATAATCTGATCAATGATGTAAAACAGTATGCTAAAAGAGGAAATATGCTAAAAGAAGAGATATTCTAAAGCATAAAAAGTGATTATATCTACAACTGAAATTTTGGTTGATTCAAATTTTATTTATGGCTTTCTGTAATTTCTAAGTATTCTATAATCAGTTCACATTCTTCATGCAAATTACTTATATATTTCATTTAATAATAAAAAAATTTCCTTTTTCCCTGTGCAGAAACTACTCTCTGCAAAAAAGAACAAAAATAAATAAATATAAGAAAAGACATTCTAGGGGCCAGGGATTTAGCTCAGTGGTTAGAGTGCTTGCTTAGCAAGCACAAGGCCCTGAGTTTGATCCCCAGCACCAAAAAAAAAAAGAAAGAAAGAAAAGAAAAGACATTCTTTTAAAACTCTGAGGCCAATCCCTGAGTTTTTTCTCTATTTTTCTCATCCTTCATCATACCGCTGAAGTTTTAGTCACATACCAACCAAGAAAAAGGGAAGGAAAAAAAATAGATGCATGCTTCTGAGAAGACATTTCTTTCCAGCTTAGTCTCTGTCCTCTTTTCCCTCCAGAATATCTAAGAACATGCCACCTCCGCCCTTTACCATCTTATAACTAATTGCTTTTTCAGCTAAAACATCAACTTTCATATGTGTGTACTCAAATGCAGTGAACACCAAAACACAGTAACAAGCACATGCCATATTAAGAACTACACTTGGGTTAGGAGACCATAGTTTGGATGAAAAATACATCTTAAAACTCAATTCAATTTTCTTCATTATAGTCCCTCTGAACGGTAATGGTAAAATCTCTTCTAGACCACCACTGGGACCACGAAATCAGAAGTGGGTAGTACAGGTCACATATACCTTCTATTACCAAAATACTTTTTCTTCCAAACTAATGCCATGGAAAGAGTTAAAATTTAGATCAGTATTCAGAACCAGAAGTCTCTAGACAAGTAAGACTAAAATGAGAACTAAGCTTTAAGTTTATGAAAACAAATGAGAATAAAAGAATAGTACAATAATTAATTTTGGAGAGGAAACATTCAGAATGCACTTAAGTGGATAGGAAAGCAATTACTAAAGAAAAACTAACAGCAAAAGAGACAAGTCTAGTAATATTCAATAACTTTTCTAAGTATATAATAGGTCCATGATGATATCAGACTATGAATAGTGACATGAAAAATTGGGGTATAACACTAATAAAATTCTTACTTTACCTTTCTAATTTGCTGTAGAGTGCACACAATACATTGTACTTCTTCAACAGTCTTGACATAGCATTATCAACTTTGGTACTGGTATCAATTTCTTTTACTAAATCAAAAAATTTATAGATACTGCACGGAAAGAAAAAAGTGAAACAGTAATTTTCAATAGTTTTTTTATTTTCAAAAGTTATTAGCTCTACATCAAATCATTATCTTGCCCTCTCGAAAGAATTGTTTATTGCATTTTGTTAGAATTTTAAAACGAAAAAATTAACCAGCCTCAACCTATGCCCCATTATCTATACATCTATTTTTATATCAAGTTATGATGGAACATATAAGAAGACAAAGGTCATGAAAGGACACTGACATTTTACTGATTGCTAAGTCTATCTGTATGCATTGCTAAATTTATTTTTAAATGATATATAAAAATACAAGTTTACACACTAATGGGGTTCTCATGTTTCAGTAAATGTATATACTGTGTAATAAGATAAACCTATCTTTCTCTTCAAACATTTATCACTTCTTTATGGTCAAAGTATTCAAAATTTTTTCTTCTAGTTTTTTGAGATATACCTATAATACAAAATCACTACTAAGAGTCACCCCATGTCTGTATGTTTAAAAACCTTGAGTTTCTAACATGTGTAAGGCCTTTGATTCAATCTTCAGCACTACAAAAAACAAGACAAAACAAAATTTTAAAAAGTGAGTCTGCATCCATTTATTCCATTCCAACACAAAACCATGTGGCTTACGCTAGCATTTCCCTTCCCATACTCTTCTTTAAAGCTACCTACTCCCCCAGGTGGATACTCTGCTTGCCTGACTCCCTCTTCGGGACTGCCCCCACCCCTCAAGTAGGCCTCTTCCTCACCCTGCTAGGGTTCTGACTCTCTGACACTGCACTCCAAGCAGCCCACATCAACATAACCCCACACTGCCATGTGGCTGCCCTCCCCAACCTACTTTGGCTCTAACATCTCTGGGCCTCTTGGCATTCCCATGCCACAGATGCATACACTGACATTCTTTGCCCTATGGATAGATTTAGGACTGAACTGATGGGGAAGGACAAAGGAAGGCAGATCAAAAATTTTACATTGCTTAAATAATTATTCTCAGTCACTCATTATTGTTTTCTATTAAAAATAATGTTTCATGATCATTATGTATGCAATGTACCAATACATGTTCTTGGTAAAAAATAATAAAAAAATTAAAAAAAAATAATGTTTCAAACATCGATATGTACATTTTTATTAGGGCACTAAAGATAGCAATCATCAACTGCATCTGATATTCTACTTTCTAGTCAAGTTTGAATATGGAATTATATCAAAGTGGACCAAATATTATTAGTCACTGGGCCCATTAACAGGCCATCCATCAACCAACAAGAGCTTTAGCCAAGCCAGATATGGAGGCATGAGCCTACAGACCCAACACTCTGGAGGCTGCGACAGGATCCTTTGATTTCAGGAGTTTGAAACCAGTCTGGGCAACACAGTGAAACCTTGTCTATAAAATAAAATGAAAAGGACCAAAAAAGGTTATTAAAATTCCCATTACAAAAATTGGATGCAGGGGCGCATCTGTAATCCCAGCTACTTGGGAAGCTAAGGCAGGAGGATCAAAAGCTCAAGGCATCCTGGGCAATTTAGCAAGAGCCTGTCTTTTTGGGGGGAGGTGGTGCTGAGGATCAAAGCACTCTACCACTGGGCTACATCCCCAACCCCCAGACCCTGTCTTGAAATAAAAATTAAAAGGGCTGAAGTTACAGCACAGTGATAGTGTGTTTGCCTATGTGTGGGATGCTGGGTTCAACTCCCAGTACTGAAGGAAAACAGTTTCCATTATATGAAAGGGACGAGAGCAGTCATAATAAGCCACATGGAAAAGCAAATAAAGGAGTAGAAATGCTAGAAGATAGAGAAGATCAGGATGTTGATTAGAAGGGAAAAAAGAATGGAGTAAATATGTAGAGTCCAGAAGGGGAAGAAAAATCAACAACGAAAAGCATTTATTAAAGAACCACTCTTGCTTTCTCTGTTTTTATAACACGTACACCAATATCTGTCCTTAGAGCACCATGAAAACTGTGGACTGTTAGTAACAAAGCCTTCTTCTACGGGTAACTCAAGGAAAAAAGGAAGAGAAGGACAGAGGAGAGAGTAAGTGCCTATGCCCTTGAAGGCATTGACTCTATGAACTACTTAGGTTATTGATATAATTTCTATATATTTATGAATACAAAAGCCCTCTGTCTCCATATTTTAAAGTAGTAAGAAAAAGTATTATAAAAATATAGCAACTTTATCTAATTTAAATAAAATACCAGCTATGTTTAATTCTACAGGGCTTTACTTAAGTAGCAACACACACAACTACTCATCTAGTAAAATTATTTACTATTCTGCTTTGTAAATATACTGCAAAGGAATGATCGAAAGTTCTGGAAGGTTTTGCAAGATAAAGTTCATGAATTATCAGAAACAAATTAGTATACTCTTCCAAGGCTTTTAAAATCAACAAAACATTTATTAAGTAACTACTGAATCAAGTGTTATAGCGGATACTCAGCTAAATATACAGTAGTTGGAAAAATAATGTAATTATAAATATCTACCATGTTAAAATCTTAAATTTTAATAACTCTTATCTAAATTACTTTATAATATACCCACACTACTTTTATGAAGGTTTTAATACATAAGTCTACTTTATAAATCCTTGGTCTTGTGTATAATTTACCAACAGTTATAGTTAAGACAATCTACCAATGAATAGTCACAAAAATTTTCCTAGGACACAAACTGCTACGTTTTTGAGAAGTGTAGCATAAATAAACTTCCATTAAGGGTTTCATGAGAGAATGACATTTCACTATTCGACCCAAGTCTTTTATGTCTCATTTAATTTTAGCATTTCTCACTAATTTCCTAAAGTCTGCTAAGAGAAAAGTCCTGAAGTAGTTTTCTTTAAGTAGCAAAGGGCTAAATTTATAGAAGAAATTTTACCTGGTTTCTATGTTTTTCTGTAGCTCAGTAAAAGTGAAAGGCATCTCATCTAGGTCAACCGCTGCAATAAAGATACAGATTCCCCACAGTTCCTTTTTCTTTTGAATATAACCTTTCTGTGAACAACAATAAAAAGGTCAAATATTTCATTAAATCATTCACACTATGGCTACTGCATTCAAACTGTGTTATATGTGACTTTTTTATTCAGCATAACAAAATACATGTGTTTTAAAATCATTATATTGGTATATACTCGAAAATATTTCACCCTACATTAATAAACACTTTAATTTTACATTATAAGATTAAAAAATTAAAAGATCAGTTCAATCCCCAGCACCAAAAAAAAGTAAATAAATAAAAATTTAAAAGATCAGAAAGTTAAATCACAACTTTCTGTAGAAACTAAGTTAGTCAGTTCTTTGAAGCAGTTTCCTTTTTCAATAATCCAATGTCATTAAAGCCACACTAAGGGGGCTGGGGATTTAGCTCAGTGATTAGAGTGCTTGCCTTGTAAGCACAAGGGCCTGAGTTCGATCCCCGGCACCACAAAAAACAAACAAACAAACAAAAAAAAAAGCCACACTAAGATTTTAGAATCTCTAACATGATTTGTTTTTAAAAAAAAAAAAAAAGGACAAGCCCACTTTATTTGATTATCCTTCCCTCGCTCTAATTTATTCATTATTTCATCAATTAGTTCATTCAGATATTTTCTAACCTTATGTAATTCTTGTGTCTTAGTTCCTTTAAGTGCCTTAGTTTTAAAAATATGAATAATATATACCTCATTTTATAAGCATTAAATAAGATTGTATTTATGAAGCCTTTACAATAGTCCAGCATTTATTTAGTACTCAGTGAGTGATGGCTATCATTATCATTGGCATATTTGTTCCCAACAATATATACTACCTTCTAAATACAAATATAAATTTTGAAAAGTTTAGATTAAACTAAATTTAAAACAAAAGAAATGTCAAATTCTCTAATGGTCTACTAAACAGTTGGAAATATTTTTTTACTCTCAACTGAAGAACACAACAGCGCTAAGAAGAAAAATATGTGATAAAATTTTACATTGTTTTCAAATCTCTGTTATATATGAGCTTTAAGATAAAGCTGTGACTTTGTGAGCTCTTGTCTCAAAAACTGAAAAAGAGGCTGAGAATGTGGCTCAGAGAGGCCCTGGGTTCAATCCCTAATACCTCAAAAAAAGTTTTATAGTTTAATGAAGGTGATTACAAGGATAAATATATCTGTCAAAATGTAATGAACTGTGCACTTGAAATTGATATATTTTAGTGTATGCAAATTACACCTCAACAAATTTGATTCTGAAACTATATTACATACTATTTCTGAAACCATACCAAGTGCATACTTCATTGTTATGATAATTACCAAGTCTATGCTTTAGTAAAATGAATGAACATCAGTTTTTATGGGTTTTATTAATAAAGTCAGTTTTTCAGGAACCAAGATGTGAAAAGCTGTTGATCTGTATAATGATTAACTCTCAATATCCATATTTTTTTAATTTTCACGTTTAATTCACATCATGTTTCTGTATATTGGTTTGGTACTTTGCCCTCCAGCTATTAGCTGTTTGCTCTCAATGTGTCTACTTACACTAAGTCCAGTCTTTTTTTTCCCTGTCCTTTAAAGGCTGGGAAATGAGGTAACTGAAGTGGCTAAAATTTAGTATGTTGCTTAAACATTTTTTTAAACACCCAGTTTTATTAGGACATAAACTATACAATTCAACACAAGATTGTAACCAATCAGCTGAGGGTTCCTTTGTTGCAATTTGGATAGAAATCACAATTAAGCAAAGTGTATCTCAGTTAACAGCCCTGAGCTTTGGATGACAGTGGCTATGGCTCTTAGTGTTAGCAGCCCTCCACCACTGTCCAGCTACTGTTAGCCCTCAGAGGGCTACATAGGAACTACAGATAGTGGTTTCCAACAACTCTCTATTGCTCTTCATAACTTCTGACTGACAGCCTTCCTCAGTATCTCCAGTCTAGCTGCTGACCACTTTTGGTATTACCAGCCCTTAGTGTGCCATTTCAAGCTGCTGTACTTGAGATAAAAATCAGAAATAGTCAAAAATATGCTACCCAAAAAGGCTTTATTAGGACTTATGCTCCAGTATAAATAGAAAGAGTGCACAGACCTACCAACTAAGGGTATGGAAAGGTTAGTTAATGTGAAGGGAAAGGTCAGCTCGCACATATGCAATGTCAGAATTTCTGTTTAGTCCTAAATAGGGAAGGGGCTCCTCATAGACCTGACTGAGGATGGCCACAGAGGGGTGGAGTCATCTGAGATGAGCAGAAACCTGTTGCAGCCAAAACAAATGTCACCTAGAGCAGCCAAGGGGCTTCAGATGTAGCTATGGCTGGCTGTGAGGCATCTGAGACAGCCACAAAAGAAAAAGAAAAAAAAAAAAAAAGAAAGAAAAATACCTCTTGGGATATGTTAGTCCCTTCTCTTCTATCTTAAGATCATTTGATATAAAATGCCTAAATGAAATATTCTACAAATAGGTTCTGATTTTTTAAGGAACTGAGGAGCTTTGCCATAAGAAAATATGACCTTAATTTCAGATGTGGCTTGTCTTTTTCATTTTCTTAAATAGTTAATTTTAAGCTCAATTTATTAATTTTTTTTCTTTTATAGATTCTGCTTTCAGTGGTAGTATTACAAAATCTTTCTCTAATGCCAAGTTCACAAAGATTTTCTCCTATGTAATCATCTAGAATTTTAGATCTGTGCGATTCATTTGGGGTTAATTTTTTATAAGTAGTACACGGTAGGAAGTGATTCACAGTTCAATAGGGTTCTGATTGATCCAGCTTCATTCACTGAGAAGACCATCCTTCTTCTATTAAATTACCTTTACACCTTGTAGAAAATAAACTGACACTGTACGTGTACATCTATTTCTGGATTCTCCATTTTGTTCGGCTGATCTATTTGTCTTTTGTTTCACCAGTACCACCAATGTTTTAATTAAGGTAGTTTCATATGTTTTATTTATTTTAAACTGAATATGATTCAAGATTTTTCTACCTGAAAAAGCCATCTGATTCAACCTCTCATTGAGAGGGCTGAAAAACAAAAACTAAAGGGGACAGACTTATTTAACAGAGTTAATGCCACAGACCTAAAACCCAAGTCTCCTAAGACTTGGGTTACTACAGTTTCATTTCTTTATGCATTTTTCCTTACTACAACTTAACGTTGATGTTCTTAGAATTTTCACTATTGAAATCTTTAATCTCATCACCATCACCAAGAATTCTACTTTTAAATTGTGGTCTTGATTTCTAAGAATCACAATACCTAAAACTTCAACATTCTTTTCCACATCAAATAACTTCTAATTCTATTTTCTTTCTATCTAGTCTTCCTTAAAATGTCTACATTTCATCAATGAAAATGCATCTAGGTATTTCTTCTCTTCTGATTTTAACAAATGGACATTCTGCTGAATTCTCAAATAAACTCTAATCCCTCCCACTTTAAATCACATTGGCTTTCATATTCAAGATTTAGCTTATTAATTTGCCCTTCTGTCTTTTCTTTTTTTTTTTGCCCTTCTGTCTTTTCAAATTTCTTACAGTCTTCTAAAAATTTCTTTCTCTTTGCTTAGATATAAACTTTCATCACCTTAAAAAATAGTAGTGTCCTTTAATCTCAGAACCTTATTAAGATTCTAGTCTCATTACACTCATGCATTAATGGAACACAAGACCCAACACCCATGACTTAAAGTGAGACATTTATTTTAGCTCATAGTTTGTAGAGGTTTCAGTCCACAGTCTGGTGGCTCCAAGGTGGGGTGGCATGGCAGAGGGGCTGGGCAGAGGAGAGTTGCTCATGGCATGGCAGACAGGAAGCGGACAGCACAAAGGGAGGAGCCAGGAAGGGAGATAATAACCTTCCAGGTCATGACCACAGTGACACCACCCCCCTTCTGACCACCCCATATCTCCTAACAGTAAGTCAGCTAAAAAATAAAAACAAAACAAAAACTCCTATAATCCAATCAACTTCCAAAGGTCCTGCCTATGATCGCCTGAGGCTCTAGGGGGACATCTAGATGAAAACCATGAAACCCCCTGACTAAACACACCCATCTTTTAACAGCCACCATACACATTCTCGCAGTGCACATACACTGCATTCAGTGAACACATACCCCTTTCACTGTACAAACACCACTGTACTGTGATTCTTATCTAAGTCTTCAAAATCTTCGGCTTTCTATAATTTAGTGGCCTTCTTTGGTTTCATCGTAAAAGATCTATTTGCAGTATCTAACACTGTTATTAGTTTTCTCCTTCAATCTAACCCTGTGAAAGTTTTTTTCCTTAGTGATTGAAACACTCTAACATACTTGTCCTCATTCTGTCTCACAACACTTAAATTGTTCTTTAATTCCAAGGGCCTTTTCCTACCATTCTCTATCTTCCGCAGCAATCTCATATATTCCCAGAGCATCCCCTTCACCTCCATACAGATGATTTTCATGTCTCATTCTCCTTTCCAGTCTAATAGTTCTATTAAATACCAGGTCTCATTTTTCCAATAAAACATTACAACCTAAAATCTGTACAACCTAAATTTTCTTGCAAATTTAGATGAAAATATGAAAAACAGCTTAGAACAGCATTTTAAAGATTCTTAAAACAAAAGTAATTCTTCTTACTCAGCCAAAACAATCACCAAAAGACATATTAAAACTTAGGAGAAAAAAATGGTCAAAGAAAAAGCACTTTACGAAATAAAAAAGTACTTCTCAACAGACTTTTTGAAAATATTAAACCTCAAAATAGTGTCAAAGGAAGGGACATTTTATTAACATGTCTCGAGATCCTTTAAAAAGTTCAGTTTAACGCCTAAGAATTTACTCAAAATAACCAGAAAGCTGAGTCAAAACTTAGTGTAACTGGTGTTCGAAGAATTATTTATAACAATAAAAATAATGAGAAATGCCTAAATATCTTAAATAAATGATAGTTAAATAAATTGTGGAGCAATATCATAGAATAATAATCCAAATTATTCTAAATGGAAAATCTGAAACATTTTCAAAGACTATTATAAGGATATGGGAAAACAGCCAAGATACAATGTTAAGGGGGAAAAAGAACTAGAATATAGTGTAAGATTATTTCCATGTTTTTATTCTAAATTTGTGAAAAACCAAAAAGGTAAGGAAGGGAATGCAAATTGATATATATAGCAAAATGATTACCTCAGGCTGGTAGGGTTACGAATGGTTTTAAATTTCTTCATTAATCCTAGATATAGTTCTAAATTATCTACAATTGTAAAATAGAAGTCAGTAAAAAATGCTAAATTTTTATAAATCAAGACAGAAAACTTAGGAATACTCCTGAGAAAAATCTTTAAAATATCAAAACTTTAATGTCCTGTTGAGCTCATACCTCTGTTTCTTTTCCTCCTTTTTTCCTAACATATATTACAATTTAAATCAAAATCTGTATCAGTACTTGAAGAGTCTACCTTATTGTGGTATCATTTAGTTGAATTTATTTGAACCACCCTAATGATAACTCCTAATTAACAACTTGTAGTCTTGCACTTTCATAATGCACTTATTTGTAAAAGAGCTCCACCAAGTGGTGACATACATCATATAGGAAAAGGAAAAATTAGGCATCAGAAAATTGATACTTAATGCTATCAAAATTTACCATGAAATTGAACTGCAATTTCACAAATTAAAAATAATATTTTCAGTAACCTGTACTTTTTGAACTATGAAAGATAAGAATAAGCCACTAGAAAAACGTTCTATATCTCAGGGTAAAAATATATCCTCACAGTTAACTTATCAGAGTCTAATGAGTGATTAGCAATAGTTACAGTGAATGTATTATAGGATAGTAGTAGAACAAAATAGGAGGAAAAGTTGCCCTTCTCTTCTGCGCCTGGATTTCCCTCTCACCTGTTTTCTGTATGAACAAAAGCAGTGACATGAAAATACGCCAGGCCATCGCCCTTTCGCTTGTACAGCATTAGCAAGCAGCAGTCTAGTGCTGAGGATACGTGTGTATATCCACAGAAATACGCAGGAGTGGCACAATTGTGGCGAGAACTGCAAAGGCCAGTCCTGCGCCAAGTTCGTTACATTTCTGACCCAACATGTTGGGGTAAACACTGGCTGGATCAACCATCCAGCAACACAACCCTTTTGCAAGGAGAGCTGATTCTACTCTCAGGAAAACATGTACCTAGCAAGTTCACATCCACCTGGCCATCTGCCCAAAGATAAGTCCCTGAAACTCCTTCCCTTAACAACACCTAATGAGTTCAGTGTGCAGCTCCTAACTGGATTCTGACTGACTTGCTTGCTCATTTGTCCCTACGTACCTCAACTAGACTATAAGCATCCTGAAGACAGGAAAAAATGCATCTAATTTACTACTGTACCCCAAGAGCTTAGTACAACATCCAGCACTCAAATGATTTAAATATGTGTTTAAAAAAACAAAGTTGTGGAAATGGCCATATCCATATGGAGTGAACTCTAAATTTTTTTTAGTAAGGTCAGGAAACAATTAGCAATCAAGTCATCAAAATGTAAAACAAAATAGTTGTTTATTCCGCTTCCATTCTACTGTAGTTTATTCAGCTTCCATTCACATACTGAGAGCAAACTAATAGTTTCAGCAATGGTAAATCACACAAAGAAATGCCATCACAGGCCTCATTTTCTGGATAGATGATAAATAACTGACCTAGAACTTGATTTCTGGTCAAGTTCTTTGCTTAGCTTATTGAGATTAAAGCTCACAGATGATCCACCCCAGAAAATACGACCAGGAGAGAAAACTGCTGCCATCTTTCAACAGCTACTAATTGGCTTTTCTGTAACATAGCTACAAAATTCACATTTGCCACTCCCAGAAACAAGGTTTTAAAAACACTAAAGAGAGAGGTTAATCCTATAACTCAACTCAGTTATATGGATAAAAGGTACCTTCCAAAATTTATGTCAATTCCTTCTGTCATATATCAAACATACTGCTTCAAAAAAGGAAAACATCACTAGTGAATAAAAGAATTCACATTATTTTTCTAGCTTTACTGAGGTATAAATTACTAATAAAATTTATTTATATTTAAGATATAAAACATGTTTTGATATATGTAGTGATTAACACAATCAAACTAATACACCTATCACTACATACAAATAGGAATACTTAATATCTTCCCCCAGCAAATTTCAAGTGTAAAAAATATTAATTATAATCACCATGTTATATATTAGGAATCCAAAATTCATTCATTTTTTGGGGGGGTGCTGGGGATCAAACTCAGGGCCTTGTGCTTGCTAGACAAGCACTCTAACACTTGAGCTAAATGCCCAGCTAAAATTCATTCATATTATCACTGTAAGTTTGTACTCTTTAACCAGCACCTTCCCATTTCCCACAATCCCTTTTTTACTTTGTTTGTATGTGTTTGTTTTTTTATAGATTCCACATATAAGTGAGATCACAGAATATTTGTTTCCCAGTGTTTAGGTTATTTAATTTAGCATGATGATCTCCAGATTCACCTATGTGTTCAAAAGTGACAAGATTACTTACTCTTTTAAAGTGGAATAATATTCCATTACATACACACACATACCACATTACCTTTCTCCCTTTGTCCACTGACAAACTGTTTCCACATCTTGGCTGCTATGAATAATGATGCCATTAAAATGAGAGTACAGATACCTCTTTAACGAACTGACCTCATTTCCTTTGTGTATATATATCTAGAAGTGAGACTGGTGGATAATGTGGTAATTAGATTTTAATGTTTTGAGGAATCGTCATACTGCTTTCTGTAAAGGATGTACTGATTTTCACCAAGAATGTGCAGTTTCCCTTTTCTCCACATCCTTTCCAACACCTGTTGTCTCTTGACTTTTTTTATAACAGTCATCCTAATATGTGTAAGGTGATATTTCATCGTGGTTTTGATTTGCATTTCTATAATTAATAAATTTAAGCACCTTTTCATATTCCTACTGGCCACATGTATATCTTCTTTGGAAAATGTTTATTGCAGTCCTTTGATCATTTTAACTGGATTATTTGGTTTTTTTGCTATTGAGTTACCACTTCCTTATATATTTTGGATCTAACCACTTATCAGACATACAATTAGCAAATACGTTCTCCCATTTCATAGATTTACTTTTCATTTTGTTGATTGCTTCCTTTGCTGTACAGAAACTTTTTTAGTCTGATGTACTCCCACTTATTAATTTTTGCTTTTGTTGCCTGTCTGTGCTTTTTGTGTCTCATCAAAAAAATTACTGCCAAAACTAATCTCATGGACATTTTCCACTATGTCTTTTATAATGCATTGTGTTTAAGAATTTAAACCACTGAAACTGATTTTTGCCTATGATGCAAGATGAAGATCTGATTTCATTTTCTGCCACATGAAAATCCATTTTCCCCAGCACCACTCACAGAAGAGATTACCCTTTCTCTATAGTGTATTCTGGTGTCTGAGTCAGAGATTAGTAACCATGTATCTCTGGGTTTATTTCTAGGCTTTCTGTTCTGTTCTATTGGTCTGTGTCTGGCTTTATTCCACTACCATACTCTTTTTATTACCATAACTTGGTAAGAGGTAATATAATTTGTAATCAGAAAGTATGATGCCTCCAGGTTGTTCATCTTCTTCTGTATTTAGTGACTTTTGGATTGTTGAAGACATTTTAGAATTCTTTTCTTCTCTTTCTATGAAAAATGCAATTGGGATTTTGAGAGGGATTGCACTGAATTTGTATATCACTTTTGGTAGTATGGACATTTTATTTTTTTAATTTTATTTTAATGGTACATTTTAGATGTACATATTGGTAACATTCATCATAGGGAATATGTACCTGTACATGATATATCTTGTTGCTTCTTTTTTTTCCCATTTCCCTCCCTTCGCACCCTCCTCCCTCCCTATTTCCCTATTTACAAAAGCTTTGTTTCTATTTCTTCCTTCCATTTCTTACTTCTCTTGAATATAGACATTTTAATAGTATTAATTCTTCTGATCCATGACTATGGTATACTTTTATATTTACTTATATCTTCTTCAATCTCTTTCATCAATATTTTATAGCTTTTCAACTCTGGTTAAATGTATTCTTAAGTATTTTATTCGTTTTGATATTATACATAGGACTTTTACATTTTTCTTTTGGACAGTTGCTAGCATATAGAAACATAAGTAATTTCTGTATATTGATTTTGTCTCCTGCAATTTTATTGAACTGCTTATCCTAACAAGTTTTTTGGTAGAGTCTATAGGATTTACCATATACCAAGATCATGTCATCTGCAAATGGATAATTTTATTTTTTCCTTTCCTATGTGGATACCTTTTATTTATTTATTCTGGCTTAACTGCTCTGGCAAAGACTTTCAGTACTATAATAGGAGTGGCAAGAATGAGTGTCCTTGTCTTATCCTCAATCTTACAGGAAAAGCTTTTAGCGTCTCACCATTGAGTGTGATGTTAGCTATGGGCCTGTCATATGTAGCTATGATTGTGTTGAGATATATTTCTTCTATACCTAATTTGTTGAGAGTTCTTATGAATGGATACTGAATTTTGTCAAATGCTTTCTGGGTACCTATTAAGATGATCATATGACATGTGTCCCTCATTCTGTTAATGTACTATATCCTAATACTCCTTAAAATAATTAATAAGACTAGAAAGAAAATCAGAAGAGACAGGAGAGCTAAGAAACAATGATCACCAACTAAACTGACACAGCACATTTTATCTGACAAAAGTAGAATACATATTCTTTACAAATATCCACTAAAACTATTTTCTTGGATATAAACAAACCTTAAAAAATTAAAGAGCTATAAAGAAATTAAAAAGCACAGAATTCAGTAAGAAGTCAGCAATGGAAAGGTATTCAAAAATAAGAAAACATCTGGGAATTAAACAATACTGTACTTCTTATTAATCCATTCAAAATAGAAGACACAAGAGAAGTCTGAAAATATTTTGAGCTGAATGAAAACAGAAACACAATATACCAAAATGTGTGGACCACAGCTAGTGGTGCTTAGAGAAAAATTTGTACCACTAAATGCTATGTATTAAAAAAGAATAAAATGCTCCAATCAATGACATATACTTCTGCCATCAGAAACAAGAAAAAACTAAAAACCGAAGCAAACAAAAAATTTTAACAGTAAAAATCAATAAAATTGAAAACAAAAGCTGGATTTTGAAAAAATCAATTAAAACTGATAAAACTCTAGCCAGGTAGATCAAGAAAAAGGAGAAGAGGCACAAATTACCAATATTAGCAGAAACAAGTCTATCACATAGATAATTAGAAAGATATTAGGGAAAAATATAAAAATCTTTCTTACATATCATTAATTAACTGGATATAACTGGCATCTATAAACCACTTCATCCAACAACAGTGGAATATAAATTCTCCTCAAGTTCACACAGAACATTCACTAAGAGAGACCATATTCTGACCACATCTTAACAAATCCAAAAGAAATAGAAATCATACAATGTATGGTCTCAGACCACAGTGGAAGTAAACTATAAATCAAGAACTGAAAGATACCTGGAAAATGCTAAAATATTTCTAAACAGGACATGGATCAAAGAAGAAATCTTAAAGAGAAGTTACAAATTTACACTAAATGAAAATACAACTTGTTGAATTTGTGAGATACAGCAAAAGGAGTGCAAAAGGGAAATTTACACCACTGAACACATATATTAAAAAAAGCAGAAAGATCTATATCAATAACCTAAGCTTCTACTTTAAGATACCAGAAAAACATAATTAAATTCAAACTAAGCAGAAGAGGAGACATAATAAAGTACAGAGCCAAAATGAATAAAATTAAAAACAATAAACTGAAAAACTCAATTAAAACAAAAGTTGGTTCTTCAAAAAGATTAATTTAATCAATAAGCTTCTACCCAAACTAAAGGAAAAAAATACAAGAAATAAACTACTAACATCAGAAACAAATAGGGATGTCATTACAGAACTTTCTGACCCAAAAAGGATAATAAAGGAATACTTTGAACAATTTTGGGCCCACCTATTGACAACCTAGGTGAAATGGCTAATTCTATGAAAGACATAATCTGCCTAAACTCACAAGAAGAAAGGCACAATGTAATAAACCTATTATCTACAGACAACAGGATCAATAATTAGAAAGTACCTAGCCTAGATGAGTTTACAAACAATACCTACTAAACATTTAAGGAACAAATTACACCAATTCTCCACAACCTCTCTCAGAAGATAGAAGCAGAGGGAATACTAATTCATTCTATGATGCCAAATTTACCCTATGCTGAAACTAGACAGAGATACTACAAGCAAGAGTAAACAAACAAAAACCTACAGACCAATGTCACAATAAAATATTAACAAACCAAATCCAGCAATGTAAAAAAAAAAATTAAGTACGTATTCAAATAATATAATCCATAACACCAACATTCAAAAGGAAAACTCACATGGTCATACCAATATGTGCAGAAAAAGCATTTGACAAAATGCATTTGTGATTTTAAAAAAACACTCAGAAAATTACAGATAAAGGGGAATATCCTCAATTTGATAAAGAACATTTACACAAAATCTACTGCTGACATCATATTTATTGGTGATAAAATAGAAGCTTTCTACTAAGATCAGGAAAAAGGCAAGGAGATCATATTTCATCACATCTTTTCAACATCATATCAGAAATTCTCAATAATGCATTAAAATAAAAAGAAAAAATAAAAGGTATACAGAGTGGGAAGAAAAACTGCCTTTGTTTGCAGAAGATAGGATTGTTTATGTAGAAAATCCATTCATGAAAGCCATTATTTCCAAAAACTATAGGAACTATAAAAAGGTTGTAGAAGACAAGATTAGTATACAAAATTGCTTGCCTATATGCCAGCAATAAGCAGATGGAATCTGTTGCTTTTTTTTTTTTTTTTTTTTGGTGGTGCCAGGGATTGAACTCAGGCCCTTGTGCTTGCAAGGCAAGCACTCTAATCACTGAGCTAAATCCCCAGCCCCCCAAGCAGATGGAATCTGAAATAAAAATGCATTACTGTTTACATTAGCATGCAAAAAGTGAAATACTTAAAAGCAATCTAATAAAATGTGTACAAGGTCAGTATGAAAAAAATTATAAAAGTCTAATGAAAGAAATAAAAGAAATAACTCAGTGGAGAAATGTCTCATACTCATGAATAGAAAGACTCAGTATTGTCAAGATGTCAGTCTTCGACATCAGTATGTTGATCTATAGGTTCAACATAATCCCAATCGAAATCCCAGCAGGTTATTTTGGATGTATCAACAAACTGATTCTAAAGTTTACAAGGAAAAGCATAAGACCCAGAACAGCCAAAACAATATTGAAGGAGAGAACATGGTAGCAGGAAAGAAGTGCCCATTCCTGCAGATTTCTCCATCCTGCTAAGGAAGACCAAATTCTTACTTGATACAGTTGATAGTACTACAAATCCTGGAGACAATGTCTATTGAAGGCCAAGAGAGCTATATGAAATGGTGACAGAAAATCTGAACTGGATTGGAAAGAAATGCGCCAGGGACATCGAGACCCCGAAACACAACAGAGCTGTATTCGCCCCACACCAACTCTGTACTAGGGGATTCTGTACCCTGGCCATAGCCACTGGTCAACTGTGAGCCCACTCTGAATTTTGTTTCTCCTCAGCATTGGGCAGTAGAAGCACTGACCAACTGACGGACCTGATCATAGATGAAGCCAATGCCCAGGGCTGGCAACTCCTGGGACAAACAATGGACTGGGCTAGTAGCACTGCCGCCCCCCAAGAAAAGCCCATGGTTACTGTAAACTGCAGAAACAACATGGGGTTTTACTCCAAAAGTAACCCCTTCTGCATGGCAGGCTAGAGTTAGAGATGAAATTCAACATGTACCCCCTGTATTGACAGGGCTTAAACAGGAAACATTTGGGGAAGGGTAACAGTCTAAGACTAAGCCAAAGAACAACTACAAAACCACTGCAGAGTTTTGGAGTTACCCTATCACAGTGCCCAGATGAGAGATAACCATGAGAGACAGACACAGAAAGGGTGTAGGCTAGACACTGACACCCTGAAAAGCTTAAACTAAGTCGGGAAGGACCCAGGGCCTTGCACTCAGTGGCTATGCCAGGCCCTGTGCGTGTGGCTTTCAGAGGCAGCTGGGTGTAAAAGTGCTGACATTAAGTCCAGCAGTAAGCCTGAACCCTCACCAAACTGCCCACATCCAGACAAAGATCAGCAGTCAGACGGCTTTTCCCGTCTACCAATGTGCGCAAGGATACACCCCGACTTGGACAGGTGCCACAGCCTGGGGTACATGAACAATGGGACCTCTGGGGCAGGAACAGGGCACCTATAAACCCTCAGGCCATAAAGCTAGGTGGAGAAAACCATGAACTGCTGAACCCCAAAACTGCAGATCCTGGAAATAATCCACTCATTCAAAAATACAAAAGAAATTTGGGGGGACTCATTTCTTTTCTTCTTTCTTCATTGAGTTTTGTGGGGGCTTGGGGGTTTTATCC
>PVJO010024978.1:0-23455 GCA_004026905.1 Hystrix cristata
TTCTTTTTAAATTTTCATCAGGGGACCATATTCAAGTCTCAACAATGACACTTAACAAACCTGATGACCTAAGAGTAATCACTTGACTTTTTTGAACCTTAATAACGTCATCTGTAAAATGAGGTTAATAACGTGTCTGTTTTGGAGAGTTATTGTGGGGATTAAATGAAAAATGTATGTGAAACAGTTATGAGACTTACATAAAACGTAGATGCTTTGTGTGTAGCATGACTTCTGTATACAATTATTAAAGAAATCATTTAATGAATTAATGGATAAAGAAGGGAAGTAAGCAGATGAGCCCTACCACTTTTCATCTGCGTTATTTTGAACTAGTTGCTTTTCGCTGTAAAGCAGAGGTAAGAAATGAGGTATTATTAGGACACATTGAAGGAAAGCAGGGCTTTCTGGAGCTCAGCTTTGGATCGAACACGGCAGGTCTCCAGGATACCAAAGAAAAGTCACGGGAGAGAGGTGTAGACATACACGGAGATTTGGGGAGATCATAAAGACTTACCTGCAGCTTACCTTTTTGCTCAAGCTAAGCCCTGTTTGTGCCTTCTGAATATAAAAACAGGCTAACATTCCTTAGATTCATGTTTTTGACAAATACGTGCATGCCTACCATATCTGATGCGCCTCTCTTGGCCCCAGCTTACAGAACTCCAGCCAATTTTTCTTCATGAAAATTCAGCTTGGATTTATATTCCCTACTCACAAGAGAAGTCTCTCCAAAATTTCACATGACTGACATGTAGCAGTTCAAGATTTGTCTGATCACATAACCATAGATTTCTAAACACTATGTGAAATGCTCTGTGAAAGTTTTGATTCTAGGCTTACTTGAGTAAGTCCAGCCAACTTCCACATTTCTTTTCTTCCTGATCATTCTGCCAAAATAAAGCACCAGTTGCTAAATTCCTAGCGCTTATGGCAGGCACTTATAGCTCAGGTATCGGTCATCTTTCTGTGATTAAGGTTTTCATGACCTGATCACTCTGTGGCCACTTGCTATTTCGCTTTCTATCTTCTTTTGAGGCCCAATCACTTTTCATTTTCCTTTGGAGCTCTGTCTTCTGTTTAGAGTCTACTTAGATCTTTGCCCCCTTTTTTACCCTCAACACAAATTGTATTGCCTCCATGTACCAGGAATGAAGTAGATAAAGAGAAAAGACAAGCTACTAGTGAGAGAGCTGGATAGGATGTGGATTAGAAAACCCTTGGAAAATAAGAGAAACGAAATCATTTTTGAAGAAAAGAGTTTTGAGTTGTGGGAAGAGAGTCTTCCAGGTAGCACTTAGCTCAGAAGAAATACTACTTTTATCAGGATCTGCTTGTCCTGTTTCCACCATGGTCTATAATTATGTACATCTTTCGCAGGCTTATCACAGTCCATCACAGTCCAGTGAGATTTAGTCTTTCTGTATTTACAAATAGGGACCGAAAAGAAACTATTCCGGCCCCTTAGAGCTGTCTAAGATTCTGGAAAACAACTCAAGTGCTGGGGTGATTGTTTCCTACTTAAACTCCACCAAATGTGACCAGTACGCTTAATTAATTTTTGCTTAGGCTGTGGTATCAGGATATTCTATTTTCCTCTTGCTGCGCCTGTGGAATAGGACGTCTAACCTTGAATTCTAGCTAAGAGGCTAGGGATTCTGATCTGCTCACTCCCTTTCAGCTAGCCACTTTCTCTAGAACTGAGTCCTATTTCCCCTTCAATTATTTAATCCCCCCATCTAAATCCTAACCCTTTACTTAATAGGAGAACCACTATTACTTAGAAATGTTAACATTATTGGGATGTGGGTAGAATTGACGCATGCTACCTCCAGGCCTGGCTCAGAAAAACTTCACTGCAGGGCTCCATTCTCCCTCAGATATGGACTCATCTACATCTTCATACTTCCTTTATCTATTTCACTTATACTTACATATTTGAAGCTGTTGGTAGGTGCACACAAATTTAAGATTTTTACCTTCTAGCAGGGTAGTTTGCTCCTTTTATCATTGTAAGATGGCCTTTTTTTCTTAAAATTCTTTCTTACCTTAACATATAACTTTTCTAGCATCGATATATACCAGCTTTATTTTAGTTAATGTTTGCATGGTTCATTTTTTCACACTTGTACTTTCAACTTTTTCATATGCTTGCATTTAATTTAATTGCATTCTTGTGTTCAGCATCATCTCTTGTAAGCACCATGTAGTTGTTATATTTTTTCAAATCCAACAAGCTTTACCTTTTAATTTTGTACTCACATTTATGGCAATTACTAATATATATGGATGGAAAAAAAATCTATATTTTTTCTATTTACTTCTTTTATACTATGTTCATTTTTCTTTCTTCTCTTGCCTTCATTTGAAATAACTAATTATTATTTATTGTTTCACTTCTGCTATATTACCATATTCTTTCTTATTTTAGTGATTTTTCTCTCATTGCTTTGAAGATACTATCCCATGAACTTCTAGCTTCCATTATTTCTATTAAAACAGTTCTATTGCATGGCTTTTGTGGCTCTTGTTTGTCTTTAAAATTTTTTCTTTCTGTTTAGTTTTCAGTAGTTTTAGAAAGGTAGCGTTGGATATGGTTTTCTTTATTCTGGATGGAGTTTGTATTGCTTCTTTGTACTTGGTATCTTTATTTCAAAAATTCTTAAACATTATATTTGGAAATATTGCTTTTATTGATTCTTTCTCTCTCTCCTCTCTCTCAATCTGAGATTCTAATTACATGTATATTAAACGTTGGTAGTCTATCCATATCTTTTCCCTCTATGCTTTGGACTGTATATTTTCTTAAAACATATTGTCTTACTCAAATGCTTTCTTCACCTGTGTTTGTCTGTTTCAAGCCTATTGATGAGTTTTTAAGTTCATTCATTTTAATTTTTGTTCTAGAATGTTATGTGATTTCATAATTTCTATGTAATCTATGGAATTCTCTACTTTGGCTCCAAATTACATAATCACACTAATCACAATGATTTATATCTTGTATCTAAGACCCCAATATTTATATGTCATATAAGTTTGTTTATATTTTCTTTTTATTTGTTTTTTTCCCATTTTAATCAAATCTTTTTTTGTTTAGTTCGGTTGTGCATCGTTATTTTATTTAAGTGTTGGGCATCTGTGCCTTAAACTGTAGATGATATTCTTTACCCTTTAGAGAGGATTTATTTTAACTTTTGATGGGTGATCAAATTAAAGGAATATTACTGTGCTCTAGTAAAGTTTGAGACAATTCAAAGCTGGGCATTGGTTCTTTTGAGGGGGTTTCTACTTCTTACCCATTAGCTTGTAGTCCCTCATATCTCTAAGTAAATACTGGAGGTTTTCAACAGCCTTCACTTCCTTGGAAATAAATGAACTCTCACATCTTATCCTCCTGAATCTGAGGCTGCCGAGAGCTCTGCTTAGTTTCCCAGGCTCTTAGCCTCTCAGCCACTGAGCCATGCTGTCATTTGGAATTAGTAATCACCCAAAGCCAAAGTGCCTCCGAATTCTGGAATCCCTTTTCTTGGATTCTCTTCTTGATTTTGGCTTCACAAATTCTCACTGCCATAGACTATAAAACTGCCTAATTGATATTTTAAAATTGTTTCCCTAGGGACTTGGGGTTAGATCAGTGGTAAAGCACTTGCTAAATATGTTCATGGTCCTTGAGTCAATTCATAGCAGTACAGCCCCCCTCCCCCCAAAAAACCCTGGAAAAACATTGTTTCCCTCTTTTCTAATTGTTATCAGTAAGGTTGACCTAAACAGCCTAGTTAGCCACTGATGTGAATGTAAAACAGTCCTACCCAGTCATAAAGCTAATTTTTAATTTCATATTCTGCCTTAGCCATGAACTGGGTACTTACCTTGGTTTTCATGGTTTGATCTTCATACTTCATAAGGTCTTTGGCTTGAGTTCATGATTCTGTTCTTCCTATTCCTTAGTGCATTTAGTAGTGATCTTAATCATAACAGGTACTTTTAGAACCAAAATAACACCACAGGTTATCTAGATTGATATTTTACTTATCCAGCAAAAGCTCTCTCTCTCTTTTTTTTTTTTAATAAAAATAGAAGTCCATTAAAGCTAGCCCAAGAAAAAGGAAGCTATTATGAGGCTATGGTAGATAATCTTATGGACATCCAATAATATGAGATGAGAAATAACCTTCATTCATGTTTTTCAGCATTGGAAAATACACTCTTTTTTGTTTTATCTCTGTGTTTATGTAGTAGTTGCTTCTCTAGAGTGAATGGTTTGAAAGAGAGCAGATTTAATACAGGACTTTTACAAGTTACAACATTCACACACACAAACTAAATGCAGGAAGAGTGTAGAATGTCTGCCTATGCACTGGAGACCCTAAAGATCCAATCAAGGGCTGGGAGCCCACAGCACTGTCCCGTGTAAGTTCCTGTCTGCACTAAAAGACTGAAGAATCTGTACTGGAGCCAGGATACCATGCTTGCAACAGAGATGGAGACTAGAGCTTCCCTGAAGCAAACAGCAGTCATCCTCAATGACAGCAAGGCCCTGAGCTCCTCCTGCGATGACAACAGTCAAGTTCCCTTCAGGAGAACCAGCCACAACAGAGCTTCTCCTGGGAAACAGCCGGCCCCTGTCTTCTGCTCCCGTTCTCCTTTATACTGTATTGGCAATAAACTTCTGGTGGATCCTCTACACCCAGGACCACTCCGACTCAGTCCAGCTGGGCATTTCCTGCTCAAGGTGAGCAAAGCAGTTAACCACAGCCCACATATTCTTCAGGATTAATTTCTTTATGTTTCTCTGAAGGCATATAATTCTTTCCTTTCTTTAGTAACTAACTTTTATTCTTGCTCATCTTTCACTTTACCCAACATGGTTGTTCAAGTCCAATTCAAGCTATATCACCAGTTACTGTAGTCTCTATTTCTTCTTGATTCAAATTATACATTCTTTCACGGATAAAAAAGAACTGACCTTGTACCTGGTGTCCATCCTTGTCTAACAAGCTGTAGTTGTGATGGTAGAGTCATATTGTGTACAGGAATATTTCCTTTAGGTTCTCCGGAGGGAAATCTAAAACAAGAAAGAGGAATTAGGTGTGGGGGACAAAATGACATTTCCTAGGCTGGATTGGTCCCTAGGATCCAGACAGAGTGGAATGTTAGAAAGGACAAAATGAGGGAGAGATAAATAATCAGATTGATGAAAGTAAAGAATATGTCCAGACCTAGGACAATAATGTATTTTCTCCTGACTACCAAATAGTACTTAAATGAAAAATATCTATACATAATTAAATGAATAATTATTAAAGTTATATCCAATTGCTTTTAAATCATCTTTCAATATTAAAAAAACTGATATCTCTTTGTATATTTATTGATAAAGAGATATTCACATAAAAATAATTTTTATAAATATATTGATCATAAATTCTCTGCTTCATAAAAAAGATCATTTAATATTGCCTTATTTGAATTTAGTAAAAGAAAAACTGAAATAAAACTCCTGGGTCACAAAATTGTTTTCAGACACAATATAAATAGTGCTTTCTGGAGTTAGCAGTGAAAAAAATATGCTATTGCACCTGCATGTTCCAGACCCCTTTAATTTAAAATAAATATTTTTGAGGAGGGAAGGAGGAAAGAATGTAATAAATTTTATAAATTAAATACATCAATTAATTAATTAGTTCTTGCATTATAATTCAAGCCAAAATTAGTCTAAAGAGACATAGAAGGTAATTACATATTGCTAAAGGAAATGATCCACAAAGGAGATATAACAATGGTAAATTTTATTTGCAAAAATGCTCTCAATTCCATAAAACAAGCACTTCTGGACATAAAGGGACAGACAGGCCCTAGTACAATAATAATGGACAACCTTAGAACCCTGCTCTCACCAATAAATAGGTCATATAGGCAAAAAAAAATCAAAGAAATGCCAGAATTAAATTATACTATGGAGCAGAGGTACTTAAATGTCTACTGACTATTCTGCCCAGTAACTCCAGAATACACCTTTTATTCAGCCACACATAACACTTTATCCATAGTCATATTTTAAGTCATAAGGCAAGTCTTAATGAGTACAAAAAATTAAATAATTTTGATGTCTTATTGTATCACATGGAATGAAACTAGAAGTCAGCAGCAAGAGAAACTATAGAAATTACACAAGCATAATGAACCAAGTAGCTTTGCTCTACTACACCCTTACACCATGATGTTTCTATCTTGGAGCCAGCTAACCATGGACTGAATCTCTTGAAAATGTGAGCCAAATAAGTCTTTCCTCCTTTAAGCTGTGAGTGTCAGGTAGTTTGTCCCAGTAATGGAAAAGTCAATTAATACAGAAAATAAATACTGGAGAACTGGGATAATCGCTGTGACTGAACAGGACTATGTAATTTCAAGCCTTTCAATTGGTTTGTGGGAGGAATTTGGAAAAGTTTGGAGATGCTGGCTAGAGGAGCTTTAGAATGCTGAAAGTAGAGTCTGAAGGGCGATTCTGGTAAGAGCTCAGAAAATTAGAATGCTGATAAGAATGCAGACCACAAAGGCCAGGTTCAGGGGGTTTCAGCTGCAAACAAGGACTCTATCAGTATCCAGAATAGAACCCATATGTGTTCACTCTGGCAGCAAATTTATCTACATTTTCCCAATGTCCTGAGACTTTGCAGAATGCTGAGACTAAGGGCAGTGGACTGATTGGCCTGACAAAGGAAGTTTCAAAGCAGTCCAAAACTTAGGCTGCGGCATGGGTACTGATGGCTACTTTTAGTCAGATTTATAATGAAAACTGTGAGCAAAAAATAGAGCAGAACAACTTGAAAAACTTAAACTTTGATCCAAAAGGAACCATGTGTAAATTTGGGCCCACAGGAGGTGTGGTTGCTGAAGAGATTAGTCCATTAAAAAGAAACCAAGTACTCTGCACAGGGACAAGAAGAAAGATGCCTTGTAGGTCTTTCACAAATCAGCAAGACCCCACTTACCGCAGGCTCAAGGGTGTGAAAGTATAAACTTTTCATTTGAGAAGAGAGTCTCTGGGTCCCCTATTCCAGAAGGTCTTCCTAAGGAGTTCATTCCTCAGGATTCATTTCACTGTCTGTTTTAGCCATCAAGGTACTTGCAGGCTGCTACAGCCATGGTCTAAGGGGGCCTGGCTACTACGCCTGCTGGCATCAGACCCTGGATATGGGTGTGATGCTGGTTTTACTGGCATGCAGAATGCAAGTTGTGGGGCTAAGGAGGTTCACATCTAGATTTCAAAGTAATCTCATGCAGGTCAAACAAGAAACCCCTAAGGGAGCAGTACATGAAGGTGTGGGAATGAAGCTGAAGGTACTGTAGGTACCCCAGGAAGTTAGAGATACCAGGAATGTGGAATGTCTGACAAGGAACGCTGTAGGCCGTGAGTGGAACCAGCCCAAGACAGGGATTATGTGGGCTGCAACCAGCAGACCTGTTGGAGTGGGGCCACTCAAGCCCGCTGGAAGTCATACCTCACTACCATGTGCCCAGATGCCAAATATGGAGTTTATAGGATTTGATGTTTTTCTGTGAGGGTTTTGGTTTTGTCTTAGTCCTATTCTTTTCTATCTCCCTATTCTTCCCTTTGGAATGAGAATGAATGTTTCCCCTATGCGACTGAGCCTTGAAATTATGTAACTTGTTTTTGGTTTTTACAGAGGTTTATAGCTGAGAGTTTTCTTTGTCTCAGAAAATACTTCGACTTGGACTTAGAAAAAAATGCTGGAACTGCTGAGACTTCAGCAAAGGGATCATTGTATTTTTAGTTGTATTCATGTAGATATATCATGTTAAGGGGAATTATTATTTGGAGGTTAAAGATGGCTTAAGGAGAAGTGCTTTGGTTTCAGGTTGATAAGGGGTAGGATGTAATAGTTAAAGTTGAGTGTCAATTTATTGGCTTTGGGATCCTCCTAGGGGATTAGTAAACCACACTCGTGGGTGTATCTGGGTGGGTCATGGACGCAGGACCTTAGGTACTATACCTGTTCCCTGCTCCCTTGCTCTTGGTGCTGTTACTTGCTATCCCTCTTGGTTACTGTGAACTAAGCAGCTTTGCTCTGCTACACCTGTCCACTAGAATCGGTTTTAAGTTTTTTAAACATTGGGTAATATACAGCAGTTAAACCACCGGGACCTGGGCTTTTCTTTTTAGGAGAATTTATTACAAAATTGTTACAGTTTTAATATAAAGTCCCCCGGACAGTCATGTATCGTGGGTGCTAAGTTCATCAACAGATTAACCCATTATTGAGTCCAAACCTGAACAGGCTATTAGGAATTAGGACCTGGTTGGAGGAAATAGGTCACTGGGGCCATATCTTTGAAAGCTGTATCTTTTAGGGCCCTCTTCCTTGCTCTTTATGCTTCTTGGATGCCATGAGGTGAGCAGCTTTCTCCACTGTATCCTTTCACAGTGATTTTCTACTTTGGTGTCTGTAGACCTTGGACTGAAACCTCTGAAACCATGAGCCCAACTAAGCCTTTTCTCCTTGGTGTATGTCAGGTATTTCGTCCCAACAGTGGAAACATGACTAATGGACTGATTCACTCTCGTTACTTGTTATTGGTCTGTCAGGTATTCTCCGCCCTCATGATTCCATTTTTGTAGGTCATGTATGTTTAGAAATTGTCAAGATTTCCAATTTTTTAATATGCGTGTGTTTATAATAGTCCCTAATGATCTTTTGTATTTCTGTGGTATCATTGTAATGTCTCCTATGGACTTCCTCTCTTTTTTCCTGAGTTCTTGCAATTTTTAGTCTCTATTTTTTCTTATTTCTGCTCTGATTTTTGTTATATTTTCCTCTATAGAAAGTTTAGATCTAGGTTGTTCTTGCCTTTGTATCTGTTTGAATTGTATCATTAGGTTGTTTATTTGATATTTTTCTATTTTATGATAAAGGCCTTTTATTGCTATGAACTACCTTTTTAGTTCTGGGACTGCTGGTGTGTGCCACCACATGTAGCCAAAGTTTGTTTTTTAAATGGTGTCCTATGAGTCTTGAAGGTTTTCATTATCCCTTCCTTCTTTCTCTTTTTTCTTTCCTCCATTCTCATTCTCTCTCTCTCTCTCTCTCTCTCTGTGTTTTTCTCTTTCCCTCCTTCCCACTGTCTCTCCTTCTTTCTATTCCCCTCTCTCTTGACTGGGGTTATTTTTAAAGACCTGTAATCAAGTTTGGAAGTTTTTTCTTTTGCCTGATCCACTTTACTGCTCTCAACTATATTTTTATTTCATTTATTGAGTTCTTTGTCTCCAAGATTTCTGTTTTGTTCTTATTTTATGATCTCTACCTCTCTGCTGAACTTCTCATTTAGATCATGAATTTTATTACTAATTGTATTAGAGTGTTTATATTGTCCTGAATCTTAATTTCTGTTAAAAAAATCATTATTTTGAAGTACTTGCCAGGAAATTTATCAATTTTCTTCTGTTTGGGATCTCTTTCTGGAAGGTTATATTCCTTTGGTAATACCATATTATCTTGTTCTTTCCAAGCTTCTTGTGTCCCTAATTTGGTATGTGTTCATCCAGAAAAATCAGTTGCCTCTACTAATTTTATAGGTAACTTTTGTTGTAAAAGACTTTCTCTTGGCAATATGTTCTAGTGTGTCGGTTGGCAAGATGGGTACTTTAGTGTAGTGTTCTTGGGGTTTCTTTAGCTGTAATCAATATCAATGATGTATGAGCAATGTTTGATGTCCATCAGTGGCCCAGGCCACAGGGGTGGTGGGGCTGCACTGCAAGCTTGCATGCTTTATTGGGCAGGATTCTAGTCTACTTTCAAGGACATAGAGTATATGAACAGGGCTTAGCCACTCAAGGTAGGTTTCCCAAGTACCCTGCAGGGCCATGGGGGTCGGTAGGGTCACCTGTGTTATCTTCTTTTGCTGTTTCAATGTACTCTTAATCATTTATGTTAATACAAAATCCATATGGCAAAATACTCTCACTCATTCTGCAGCCTCCAAAATGCAATCATTAGGATATACCAATATAAGGCAGTGGCTCTTAAAGTGGGTTTAATTTTAATTATCAGGAGAGCTTTTAAAACATGTTGATGACAAGGCTTTACCCTAGACCACTTAAACCGAAGTTTCTAGGAGCGATACCCAGTCATTAGGGTTTTGTTCAAAAGTGTCCCACATGATCTGTGTACTGTTGAGGCTGAAAGTCCCAACGTGACAGATTATTCCAAAATGGCCTCCAAAGACTTATGGTTCCTGTGTCTACAGACTTTTGAAATGTGACTTCTCCCATCAATAGGGAAGTTGACAGTCCCCCAGCAGAGTCTCCAGGTGAATGCAGCAGTAGACTGTGTAGCTGAGGGTACCAGAGGCACCTCCTAGACAAATCCTCAGTTAGTGAAAAGTACTACATTCTTTTAACATGTTAAGTTGTGAGTAGTTTGTTACTCAGCAAAGTCTTACTGAAATATACTAGCACAGACTTTTTGTCACAAGCCGTGACGAAAAGAGCTATTTTTGATTTTCTTTAACTTTAATTTTTATTGCTGTTGAAAGTTCCACTTGTCTCTGATGCTTTTTTATTCTCCAAGGATTCTCCTGCAGACTCTCCTCATTCTAGAAGCATGAGATTTAGGCAGAAAAAGAAGAGTTTCATATCATTGTATAAGTGCCTTCCTGTTTTTGGCCAGGGTCCCTTTTTAGTCTGATTACCAAATGTTTCCTTTATAACCAGAAAGATCAAAGGAGCCACCCACCCCTGGGGCTGTGGCTTAGGCAGACTTTTATGCACACAGCATGTGGATTGCATCAACACGTCCTGAAATTTGTGGAGACTCAGTTTCACAGGTTTGGGTCCAGACTAAAGAAATCACCTTGAACAAGCAAAATGATCATTCTTACAGAGATCTACGGACAACCTGAATTCTCTCATCATTTTGCTTAGTGTGGATCATGTAAGAGAGGTGTAATATGCACCTTTAACTCTGCTCTCTATGATAAAAATTACTGTAATTTAACCTAATAATATAATCAGGTATATTAACAATTGAGACTAGAACATCTCCCTTGTGAAGTTAGCAAAAATGAAAACAAGGGTTGTCCATGCCTTTACTTGATAAGCAAGTCTAGGTTGGTAAGTCGACCTGTCATTGAGTGGGAGTCCAAAGGCATGGATTCGACATTTATTTCTTTCAACTTGTGTAACTTTGAGCTAATCATTAAAAATTTTTCCTCAGCTGCCTGATTTGCGTTAAGATAAAAATAACTATCTCTAGAATATATGAAAGGATTTAAAAAACGATAACATGCATGTTCCTTTAATCTTTACAGCCCAACTTAAATGTAAAATGTCAGAGCTCTTTTCCATGTTAATAGCACCAGGAAAGAATAAATATGGAAAAAATTATTTGACAACAGCTGACATAGTCACGCATATTCTCATAAAATTAGGGGATGTAAATACTTTATATAGCCTCACAGTTATCTTTAATCTCTGCATCTCAAAGCACCTTGCAGAATATGTTTATTAGCACAAGAAACCGTATGAAATACATTTATTCCCCTGGTATTTTCTTTCAGAAAAGATACCTCTCCTAGACACACAGTAAATTTAAGCCTAACTCACTAAGGTCCTTCAGAACTGTAAATGAACAAAGAGGCGCCTGATCCTTTTTTAAATTGCAGTTTTTGTGTCTTACTTAAAATGTGGCACTCTCTTGATCTTGTGTGCCCTCTCTCAAAGCCTGTCCCTCGAGGCTTTGATGTAAGGACCGTGCCTGTGAACTCAAATCCTAGACAGGTGGCAGTCTTTTTATTCCTTCCCGGTTAGGAACAGGATTTGGAGACAATTTTTTAATCTCTTTCTCCTGTAAGTGTCTGAAAGATGACTATTAAAAACATGTGAACCAGATTCTTATACTGTCCAAGTTGAATTCTGGTTGGAAACAGCTCTTGTGGGCCTTTCTGGCTCCTGGACTAGCTCTTGGGAGACTTCTGTTGGATTTACTAGGAGAGAAAAGGTGATCTGAATGACCTAACAGGTCTCTCTGCCAAGACTTGCTTAGGCACTAGGAAATGTAGCTATCATTACTAATTGTATTTCATGTTTTTTTTTTTAAGGCATTCAGAGAGCTTTGCATACATTATTTCATCATCCTAAGTAAGTGAGCAAGATGAATTGTGTTATTATGTTAGAAATATTTACCTTTACTCCAAATTTCTTTGGTCATATCTTCTGGCATCTGACTAATGTAGCACTCTGATTTATTTCCTGTGGATATCCAAATTGTTCTTCTTTCTTAAAATAAAGTAGATCCAATTTCTATTTCTTTAAATTCTGTTTTTAGAGAAAGAAGTGTGAATTTGCCTGGACAGTTAATATATCTTATCTCTTAGAGAAAATAAATGCCATTACTAATGAATTTCTTGCCCAGTTTGAGAACAATATGTGTATGAGAAAGGATGATATATTTTGAGACATATGATCTTTTGATATCTCTCAAAGTACATAGTCATTTTCCTATTTATACAATTAATGCTGCTTAAAATGTCTTCTTTTACACAGGAATTATTTACTGCAACCCTTTTAGGGGGAGGGAGGCTGAGAGTAGTACAGATTAACAAAAGCATAAGCCACTTTTTAGTAAGTTGTGCTTCTGATTATTAATGTTTCTGTCATAATATTTGCTTTTGGCAGAATCTTATTTATAGAGAACTTTGATATTAATGCTGATACTTTGATCAGATAATCAAAGCACTTGGAATTTGAAGGTACCAGAAATTTATCACAATGATTTTTGCTGAATTATTTCTTCTTTAATGCGAGACATGTTTATTGTAAGGAGTTTTCTCCATCGGACCAGCTGAAAATCAAGCAATTTTTTTTTTCTTGAGGATTTCTTTTTCTTTCTGAGAGAGACACACAGACATACACAGACAGAAGTATTTAGTTTTGAATGCTGATAGTTTATCTAAACACATGTATAATATCTATGCAAGCAAAATGTGTAGTTAAAACACCAATAATGTTCACTTTACTTACCATTGTTGGATATTTTCTCTAGGATTTAAATTCACAGTCAATCTAATAGCTTTAGGATTGTTCGATTTCATACAGAATTACCCTTCCATGGACGTCTTCCAGAGTTTGTTCACAGGATACTTGGGCAGAGGTCATGCTGGCTTGTGTAAGTAACTTTCTGGAAGAGAAGAGCATAATTGCCCCCTTCCAGGAAACTGGTATTCATCAAGAGAGCTTTTCTTTTCATGTCTTCCCTAGTGGTCACCAGTGGATTGATCAGGACGTGGCTCAGGATTGCTCCAGTTCTTGTCTCTATATTTTCTGCTTCCGTTTGTGACTTTCTTTGAATTGCATTTTTTTCTTTGGATTAATCTGACAAAGATAAAGCAAGCCAAAACACAGGGAGGAAATAAACATTGACAGTGAAATGATCTCTTAGAAAGAACAACTTCTTAGCGTATTATCATACAATAAAATATTTAATAAAAGATGTTCTGGTGTTTTTTGACTCAGCATTTTTCTCCTTTGCTGGATTTATCACGGTGGAAACACAGGCGCCAGTTCAGCCGCACACCCACGGGAGAGAAGTTTCTTTATCTGACAGAGAAATGTTTGCTTTTGCAGTTTGGTTATATTTTCCTTTGGCAATTTGACATAATAAAAAGAGAGTATGAACTTCAAAGTTAAAAGGGCCTGCATTTGGAATGGTAATCTGCTGCTTAGTTGCTATATAACCTTATAATCTTAGGCAAATTGATAATCTCTCTAAGTTTGTTTCCTCTTTTTGTAAAAAAGGAATTTTTAATATAGCTCCTTTATCAGAATTCTCTGAGAAAAAATAGAATGCTGTGGATGAAGGCCTGTGGCATATGCCACTTCTAGTGAGATTTCAATTATTGTTACTTTTCTTGTTTTATGTTGGCCAGAGAGCAATTGATATTTTTATTTAATAAGATAAAGCACTATAAAAGCAAATAATAAGACATACAATATAATGAATTTGAGTCATATTACCTTTTGGGACACATAATTAACTCAGGAAAACATATACATAAAAAACTGTCATATTGCTCTAAAATAAAATATATATGTGTGTGTGTATATATATATATATATGTATACATATACCCCCACTTGTGTGTGTGTGTGTGTGTGTGTGTGTGTGTGTGTGTGTATACATATTTTGTCCCTTTGTGGTACTAGGAATTGAACATTGAATTGATTTTTTTAAAAATCTATCTTAAAACAGAATCTTGTTAAGATGGTAAGTTGCCCAGCGTTGGTTCAAGCTTGTAGTCACCCTACCTCAGCCTCCCAGAGTGTTAGAATTACAGGCATGTGCCGTCATGCCTGCCTGAAAAATAGTACTAATAAATTTGTTTACTCGTACTTTTTTGTCAAATACCTCTGAGTGCGATTATTTTTTAGGCGTTGTGTTGGTCTTAGAGATCCCACGGTAAGGAATACAGACACGGTTCTGGGATTAACCTTCTGGGACATTTTGAATTTATACACAGGAAAAATGAAGAAGGAGTCCCTGTCAGACTCATGGACTTTGATCTCGCTAAATATGCCCTCACTGGTATCATTCCCACCGGGAATTAATCATCATCATGTAACCAATTCATTTCTCCTATCCTCAGTCAGTAGTCGAGAATTGGTTTCTGAGGCTGTGCTGGGAAGCTTCACTGATATAAAGGAATTCCGAGTTTTCCAACTCCTATGAGCGCTGCTGACTGGGGAGGAGGCCCAGTATCACTCGGGGGCCACTTAATATACTGTTGAAAGAAAGACTTCAGTTTTCTCTCTGGAGAGAGCAATATGGACCAACGGTAGCTCCCTGGAAAGAGACAAGGTGCCCCACGTTTTGCACCTCGGGATCTACTCATCCTTGCCCGGGAAGAGGGCTGGGAGCCAGTGTGGACTTGTGCTCTCGTTGCTGCGCTTTGTGCTCTGCTGGACTGAGCCTGTCTCATCCCAGGATGAGGAATATGAGGTGCTCGCTCGAATTTCTGCTTACTACTTCATCTAGTACCTGCGAGTGGCTGTCTGAAGCCACAAAATGGTTGAGAGTGACCACCAAAGAGACGCCCCCAACATGTGTCTCTACCTTTCTTTCTCTCTCTTCTTTCCTCCATTGCCTTTGTCGCTTGCACCCTCCTTCTCCTTTTCACATTTACTTTCCTTTATTGTGATGCCCAGCAACTTAGTTCGTTGGAGTTTTGCTGTCATATGAGGCTTGATCACGTCCCCAGGAAGAGTGATAATTATTAAGCCACTGGAAAGTTAACAGTGGGTGTTTATTCCTCAGCCTTACTCCTTTTGGCGTGTGAGGTTTGGCACATTCGTTCGTTGGTGGAAACCAAAGTGGATAAATGTCATCAAACTGCTTAGATTTTTTGTGTCTGTTCACTCCAGATGGGCAATTACCACTGCCTTGCTTTGTCCTTTATTTGCAAGCTCCTCGTCATCAAACTGACAAATACTTGAATGAGAGTCCACCTCTCCACAGAGGTGGCCGACAGGTGTTAGTGGGTCTCGGGGGGAATCATTTCTTTCAGTCTAGTCTGCTTCCTCTGAGGAGCTTTGCTGAGTCATAGGTCCCAGAGTCCCCTTTATTAAATTATAAAAGAAATAAAAAGTTTTCTTTCTCTCTAACTCAAGAACTTAAATTGCCAGGAAAAATTTAGACTTAATTTTTCCCAGTGAACTGTTAACCTTTTAATAATATGTATTTTCGTGTTTGTTATGTTTATTTACAGTATCTGTCCACTCCAACTGGGATTTAAGTTTCAAAAAAGGAATGGATCTTTACCTTTTTTGGTTCATGGATGTATCTTATGTGTTTAAAGTCATGCAGGGGCTGGGGTTTTGGCTCAGTGGTCAGAGTGTTTGTCTCACAAGCACAAGGCCCTGAGTTCAATCGCCAGCACCAAAAAAAAAAAATCATGCAAATGCTACATGAGTGGCACATGTAAGACACTCATCTAATATTTACTGGATAAATGCTGAACAAATGCTACTAAACTCTCAGTGGAAGAATTGCTTGGCCTTCTTACAGTTGGGAGAGATCTTTGCTAAATCTGCAGTCTCTGTGAGTTTATCAAACATTTTAATATAATTTCCAAATATCTTCTTTATCAGTATGGTGGGGAGTTTTTGAAGATGAAGATTAATTCTCAGAAAACTCATACTAGTAATTCTATTTGTCCCAAATATTTCTTTTCTAGGTATCTACCCAAGAGAGTTAAAGATATTATATTACATTGATAAATGCATACCAATGTTTATAGCAGAATAATTCATAATAGCTAAGTCTTGGAAGTAGCCCATATTTCCATCAACAGATGAATGGACAAAAATAATGTGGTAAAAAGAAATAATGTGGTATTTATATACAATGGAATACTACTCAGCTGTGAAGAAAGGTAAACCTGAGTTGTTTGTAGGAAAATGGATGCACTTAGACCACCATGTTAAGTGAAATAAATCAGACACATGAGCTTATATATCCCATGGTTTGTCTTATATGAGAAGCCCAAAATACAAATAAAGAGGAGAAAAAAGGTAGATAATGGGAAGTGGGGAGATAGATCTTTTTGGAGTGGGAAGAGGATCGAGAGATAAAGGGGAGGGAGAGATAAAGGGGAGGGAGAGGGATGAGTAAAAGAACTGAGATACGTTATATGCATGGACCAGCTCCCCACGAGCTGTATCTTCTGTACCACAAACATGTACTGATAAAAAAATAAAAACTAAGCAAAATGGATGAGATTAAATGGGATTCAACTGGATAGTATGCGAAAGGTGTTGGACACACAACTTAGCACTCATGGTCAGTGTGAGGAAGCTGTTCTTCAGTTTAGTGTAGTGCATTTGCAGCAACATTCAATAATACAAAGGACAAGGGAGTTTTCTGATTTTGATCGTCCTTTAGTTTTCGCTGAACCTTCTTTGAATTTAAAGTCAACAAAAAAAATTTTGCACATTTTCCTTCCCTCATGGATTTCAACCATTAGAAAAGTGCTGGGTACATAACAGGTACTCACTAAGTGTTTTAGTGAATTATTAAAAGTTTGAGGAAGCACTTGCCTCCGCCAGCCTGGCCTTCTGAGGCTTCAGTGGTAAAACCCATAAACTTCAGTGGTAAAACTCATGCCTCAATCATGCAGTGATCGTGAGGAAAGATGATAGAGGAAGTTGTTGAAAACGAAAAGTGGAAAAGGGGTGGCTAGAAATTTTCTAGAAGTGCAACTCATGCAAAATTATTTTTAACAAAACAGAGTCAAATGAACTTTGTATTTCGTTATTCCAAATGACTGCCTAAGACAGTTCTATAGTGGATATCCAGTATAGAACTGAACTTTGTGTTTTACAGTTTTTGTCCAGAATCTAGCATTTCACTGAGTCTGACTCTCAGTTTTCATGGCAGGCACGTAGGCTCAGGAACAAGGATACTCTTGACTCCCTGGTAAACACACCACTCTGGTCCCTGATGGGAGCCCGCACTCCGGAAATACGGCAGTTGCGGGGATGCGGAGGGTAGGTCTTCTGTGGTGCTAAATCACGCAAGACGTTGCTCTCCCCCTCCTGCAACTCAAGTTATTCTGCAGAGTGACCCATCTGCCTGATGCGTTTTTAAAGGATTAAGTGGTTTTAAATGTTCTATTTGTACCCAAACTTTTACTATAGGCCTTTAATGGCTACTTTAAAAAAATCATTTTGTAAGAACAGTTGTTCATATCATCAACTAAATTTTCCAAAAGAATCTGTATCAGGCAATTCTTAGACATCTGCCTTTGAAATTTAATGCCTTTTTTAACTTTTTTTTTTTTGCATTGTGAAAAGTATGAATAATTTCAAATGAGCTAAATTTTAGTAATCAGAAGTATTGTTACTGCTATCTATAATAAATATTTTAAATCCATATATTATTTTATTTTACTTTGTGTATTATTTTAAAGGCTAAAATATTTTAAATAGCTTTTAGAACTACTGAAAATAGAGGCTGAAATGTTCCAAATGTAATATTCTGATTAGTTTAGGTTTTAATATGTATTCACAACTGCAACCCATGGCGATGAAAATGCTGGTGGATAAATTTGAAAGTACATTGTCCATATCATGTGGACAAATTATAAATAATAGAGATTTATAACACCATGAGATTTAAGTAAATTCATGGAAATCTAAATTGCTTTGCAATTAAGGGAAGAACAATTTCACCTACACCTGATAATTCAGTTTGAATAATTCCTCAAAAATGTAAGCTCTCCAAAACTGGTTTACACTCATATTTGGTGTGTGGGGGGGTTCTGCCAAACAATATGTTGTATACCAAACAATACTGTTTTTCTGTCAAGTAATATGTTTGTTTTTAATGTGCGTAAGGAAGGAAGGAGCGTTTGGCGGAGATGACACAGACATGTGAAGATGACGGAATTACATTAGGAACATACAATCACGCATGCAGTTCTGAGGAATATTAACCCTGCGGAACGAAAGCCGGGGCACCCTAGCCTGTGACGCTACCAAATCCACTACTATTATTAGGAAGGGTGGTCGTCTCCAAGCCAGCTTCCTTCCCCTCTACATCAGTGGAAACAGCGCACACAGTCTGGTGACAAGAAAAACAGATTTGTACTTATAAAGTTTGAAAGTTGTTTCTCGAGGAGAACATATCAGCTTTTCTCCCCCCTTGCTCTATAAATAGCTGCTGGCAGGCAGAAACAGCCCTGATTGCAGGAGATGAAGGAGACCAAGCAGCAGGCTGTAGCGCAGAATCAATGGCACAGTGCCAAGAGCTTCATCAAATGAATAATAGCTTCCACTTGACAATCAGTAAAGTGCCTCTTCTCCTACGGATTTAGTTTTTAATGATGATTAGAGAGGATGGGCCCCTAAAATTTCTCTGGTAGAAATGACCTCCTATTAATTTCTATTCCTTGAAATGCTGAATTTCAAAGCTATTTCACAGCTGCACAACCAAAGGCACTGACATAAAGGAACTATTATCTTTGTAATTGTAGCAACAAGTACTAAATTTGTCATTGATTAACAGAGACTTCTGACTTCATGATCCTTTGTTGCTTGAGTCCCCTATTTGGAGCTCTGCTGATTTACTTGCTTTGAAAGTCAAATGTTACATTTTAGACCCAACAGCTATCACAGTAATATCCTTTGTTTTAATATAATAAATGCTTTCTTATAACATCTTACATTGATTATTATGCAATGAAGGGTAAAGGTCAAGTTTGAGCTGCTCATTAATTTTATATGGTATTTTGTTTTCTGTGCAGGTAACAAAATTTGAATAGGTGTGGTTAAAATCCATACAGGAACACATTTATTCATCAAAGAACATCATCAGAATTTAAAAAATTCACATCACATTCTCGTCTGCATGTATGTATACAAAAAAAGTGTATTTTCCAAGAGATGTTTTATGTACAGGAAAGCCTCGTAAGGAGGGAAGACATTTTTGTTGATATTGAATGTTAGACTGTAGGCTTATTTTTGTGAAATTAATCTATTAACTATGAAAAGTAAGGTCACAGGTATTAAAAATAACCTATAGGGTATCTGAGATGTACTATTCTACGTTTTTGGGTACGAAGAATGTAAGACAGAAAAAATTCTGGGTGAATTAAAGAAAAAATAGCATTTTACAGTGTTTTCTGTTTGGTGTTCTTAGTAATAAAAATAAAACCAAACCATAGTGAGATGCGTAGGTCAAAGGTTTTGAAATTCAGGAGGCCGTTGTAAAGCCAGAGTCCATACTGTTGAATCTCACATACTGTCATATCTAAGAGTTTATAATAGTTACACAAAAATTAAAGTAAATTTTTGGAGAGAAATATTTTTTCAAGAATTAAAGTTTTTTCCCAACCTGTGATTCAAGAGGTTGTCTGGTGATGATTTTTGATGTTCTTAGTTTTGAACATTCACCAGAGAAATGAGAATATCGGGAGTTCAGTGTTTAATTTGTTTGAAAGGCTTCCTTCAGTATTAAAAGGTCCTTTATTTTATAAAATAATACTGATAGTTCGTTTTATTTTTTGGTGTTTTATTTTACAAAATAAAATATTCATTTATGGGTTCCACCTTCACTTTAAAATTTTTACCATCCTGAGAAATCCAAGAGTTATACATCTAGCTCAGCCTAAAAGTCTGTCAGTGCTGCAGGTCAGCCAATTGTGTTAGCAAAACACATGAGAGAAATAGCAGGCTGTGACACCCAAAAGAAAGACAAAATCCTCAATACTCTTACAATGAAATCATACTAGAAAAATAAATCAGGAATTGAAACTATAGGACAAAGCTTTTCGAATGGTTTCTAAAAAGAAGCTCGAACATGTTCGCTTTCTTTGCATGGCCGCTAAAATCTATGTATCATTTAGTGGATCCTGGAAAAAAAATTCTTTTGAGATACAGTATTTAAAATGATACCAAAACTATCCTAACATTGCCACTATTAGGGAATGATACTCTTGTTACTACAAGTCACTTAAAATATGAAAGAAACGGTTCTGTACCTTGTTATAATATGGTTGTCTTCTGTGGCCAGCCTGTAATACTAAAGCTACTCTTTATATTTTTACAGAGGGTAGGGATTCCTTTAAAGTGTGACAGTTTCGTCTCAGCCATCCTGGGAAGGGATAGGTCATTCATAAACCTAGGGCTGTTTGGAATTATTTAAAAACATGCATAGGGAAAGTCTGTAGGGAGATAAGGGAGTACAATGGGCCCTTGTGACGGGGTGAGTGAGTGAACCAGCGCGCCCTACAAAGTGGCTTGCTCCCCTCAGGTGGTAACTTCTGCTGTGTCAAGTGGACCTGTACTTTCTGTGCTCATTCTTCTTTTTCTCTTTTTACTTGTTTAATACATTCTGTCTGAGACTTCTGGCTTAGTTCAGTTGGTGCCATGAATGAGGGTCCGATCTCACTAACGAAGGGGCCTAGAAAGGACTAGTTGGGTCTACACGGTAGTAGGGGAGGAGTGCACCCCAAGCCAGCGTGATGGTGGTGCTAGGACCGACTGAGAAAACCCAAAGATCGAACTCGGGGACAGAGTCACAGTACTTGGTAAGCTGCTCCTTCCTACCCAGAAACTTTCCTTTCAGTACCGGCCCTGGGAAGATTTAGATGATAGAACCGGCTATGTAATTTCAGGGCCTAGGAGAGAATGAAAGTGTTGGACGCCAGCCAGGGACACGCAAGTCAATTTCCCCTTCCCACAGGCCTGTTGTGCCATTTGCTGGAGATGGCATCCGACACGGGGTCTCACCTGATGCTCGGGAGGGGCTGGAGATCGCCCTCAGTGCACCGCTGCCCTTCCTGCCCCAGACGCAGGCGAATGCCTCACGGCACTCGGTCTCTGGCTGAGGGCACACCAGGAGGAGGGAGGAGCGGACTGTGGTTTCTTTCGTCCAACTCGACCAGGTAGCTATCCAGGCAGAAGGGGCAGAAGTTTGAGATGGCCTCCCGGATCATTAAACCTTAGCTGAGGCCCTTTGGCTCACCCACCTGGGAGACTTCTCTGGGCACACATCTGGGAAGCAGGTTGCACATGTAGGATACATTTTATCAAAGAAAATACTAGGCCTTTGTAGCCACACTCCGACCAAGATGACCCTCTTTCTCTAAATTTTTTTTGTCATCATTGTTTACTTTTTTCTTTTCTATCCATTTGCTCTAGTAGAGTGAAGACATTAGGGCTCATTCACCTGAAGCAGGGATTTGTTTTAGGTTTCCTTTCTTTCACTTGCAATTATGGTATTAGAGAGGATGCAGTTATATGTATATTTTTTATATAGAAGGCAATTTCTTTCAATAACGTTAATTCAATAATCAGTCCATTCATGATTTTTTTGGTGTGTTTGGTCCTCCTGGAAGCAAATGCCAGGGCAGATTCAGAGATTAATTAGGGACACTCTTGGGAACGATATAGAGGAGAGGGCCACAGAGACTGTGGCTAAGGACATCTAGCTCCTGGGAAGGAGGGCTGGCTGGGAAGAGTCTCACACCACAGTATACGTATAAGAAAGTTTTGGGCAGGCTAATGGGGAGTTGCCAAATCAAAGTGACCTGTCTGTCAGAGGAGGGACACATTTGGTGAGAGAGAAGGGGCCCGAAGGAAGGTCTCCACTGTGTGCCGTGATTGCCCGGGCTCACATGTGCTAGTGGACACAGTGGGGCTGCAACCTGGGCTGTCGGGCTGGGGGGGTGCACCTCTCCAACGGGACCTCTGAGCTGCACGTTTCCATGATTACCACAATCTGCACGGCCTCCTTTATCATATAAAACATTCTTATATTTGTATGTGTTTTGAACTATTATATTCCATTCATCTATGTGTCTCTTATTGTACTGTACTGTCTCTTCTTATATAATTGTTTGTTCTTCATTATTTTTTGTTATTATTTGTTCTTCCTTTTCAAAATTGACCTAATCATAGATTTTACTCCTTGAAAACAAACTTAGAATTAGTTTTATCTTAAAAAGTCACCTTGGGATTTTGATTGGAATCGCATTGAATTTTTAAACTCATTTGAAGAAGGGCTTGATCTTTAAACTATGATCATCTCTTTCAAGAATAATGAATATTTTGTTACTTTTGTATGGTTTTTAATAGAGTTTTCAATTTTTCCCCATAAAACCTTGGATACAGTTTAATTCCTAAAAATATTATACTTTTTATTACTTTGATAGATGATATCATTTCCTAGTTGCTTATTGCTGATATAGAGAAATGCTATTGATTTTGTGTATGTTGATTGTGGATTCATACTTCATAGAGTTTATATGTTGACTTTCTGTTTCTCCTTTGTAGAAGATCTTCAAATAATGAGGGCTAATCATTTATCTTTTAATCCTTCACTACACTGTACCAATCAGTACTAAAGATGTTAGGTGTCCTGGTCTTGTTCTAAAAATTAAAGAGATTATGCTTGGATATTGGAAGGTGTCTGTTAATTCTTAGTTTGATTAAAGGCTTTACTGTGTAGTATTGATTGGACTTTATCCTTTTTTATCTATTAATGTGTTGCATAGCATCAATAGATTTTGCTCATGTTTTAAATATCGTTCTGTTTCTGTAATAATTTCTACCTTGTAATGTTATACTTAAAAAATATAGTGCAGGATTAATGTAACTAGCACTTTTGTTTTAAAATTTTGCATCTATGCTTATGAATGAAATATATAATTTTATTTTCTTTTATTATTCGTACTCATTTTTACCCTAAATACTAAGGAGCCCCACGAAATGAATTAGTTGGGCTTCTTCCCTTTCTATAACAGGAATAACATCTTCTTAAAGTTTGGTAGAACTCAACTGTAAAGACAGACGGGCCTGAAAGACATTTTGGAAATTATTAAATTCTTCAACGCCAATTTGTTTACCAAAACTTTCTGTTTCTTTTTGTATATACTT
>PVJO010024979.1:0-23454 GCA_004026905.1 Hystrix cristata
AAAAAAAAAAAACAATATTAGAGACCAGTACCAGAGAACCGGGGACTAGGCCTAATATGCAGCTCAGTGCATTCCCAATAAATTGAAGAGGTAAGATCTTGCAACAGACCCAAAATCCAAAATCCATCTGGACCTAGAAGATATCACTGAATAGTAATAATTTCCTAAGGAGTGCTTGATGCTAGAAATAAAGCTACCTACCATAAGCACTTTGCAAGCATCAATTCAGAAGCTACACTAAGAAAAAAAGAGGCAATAAAAAAGAGAACACACAGAAGCAAGATGCAACCAGACTTCCACCTCACCCAAGGCAAAGCTAGAGGGCACTGAGGTGGAAGAATTCAAAAGTCACTCACCTGAATTCTCTGAAACGGTTACAATGGAAATAACAAAGCAGATGGATGAGGTGCAAGAAAAAATCAAATTAGAAATACTTTCTTATATAACTGAGTTGATGATGACCATAATGAAGGATATAGTGACTCTAGAATGAATATATATAAATATTTATATATATTTATAAAATACATAAATATATATAAATATGAAGAGTTTAGGAAAATGATGAGAACTATGGATGCCCAGCATAGGAAAATGGAATCCATGAAACAAAATCAAACAGACATCCTTAAATTAAAAATTCTATTGAAAGTTTATACAGCAGAAGAACTAATATGATGATACAATATCAGATCTAGAAGATAGGGTTGTGGTTAGTGATCATGAAAAGAAAGATTTCTTAAAAATAGCAAGGGACCATGAAAAATCAATCCAACAGGTGACACATGATGCAAAGAACATAAGATTGATCTGAGTCAATGAAAAAGAAGGAGATAACATACACAACATAAAAAAAACCTGTTCACAGAAGTAGTGGCATTAAACTTCCCAAGTATGCAAAAAGACTTTAACATGCAAATAAGTGAGACATATAGAACTGAAATGAGTCATGATCAAAAAATATATACCAAGACATGTAACAGTCAAGATTCCAGAAATTCAACACAAGAAAGGAATGTTAAAAGCTGCTAGAGAAAAGAAACAAATCACCTATAAGGGAAATCCCATCAGAATCATAGCAGGCTTCTCAAAACAAACCTTGCTGTCAAAGAGAGTTTGGAGTACAGTATTTCGAGTCCTAAAAGAAAACAACCTTCAACCCACATTAATGCACAAAACTGTCTTTTAAACCTTATGAAGGAATAATATACTTCCATGACAAAGAACATCTGAAGAAATTCATGAGCACCAAATCACCATTCCAAAATGTTCTGAAGGATATTCTAAAGAGATATAATAAGACTACAATTCCATGATCCCCAATAGAATAAATCCATGGGGCAAGGCAAGCAATTAAACAGAAAATCAAGAAAAGGAACCAACGACAGGAAAATCATATGACAAGGAAAATCAATACCTATCAGTTATAATAATCATTGCAAATGACCCCAAGTCACCAATAAAAAGAAACAGATTGGCAGAGTGGATGAAGAAACAAGAGCCAACAATATGCTCCATACAAAAAACACATATAACTCAAAAGGAAATTAATAGACTGAAGGTCAAAGGATGGAAAACAATGCTCCATGCAACAGGAACCCCCAAAAAAGCAGGGGCAGCTATTCTATTGGAAGACAAAGTGAATTTAGAGCTAAGACTGATCAAGAGAGACAAAGAAGGGCACTATATACTTGTTAAGGGAACAACTCAAGAGAAAGAGATAGCAATCATAAATATATATGCTTCACACAGACAACAATATAACACAAATATTAATGGACATGAAAAATCAAATAAGCACTAATATAAGTGTAATGAGGAACCTCAATACCCACTGTCACAAAAAGACAGACCAACTAGACAAAAAGTCAAAGAAGAAATATCAGAACTGAGCCAAACCTATGAACAAATGGACTTAGGAGATGTCAACACAGTGTTCCACCCACAACATCAGAATACACATTCTTCGCAGCTGCACACAGAATATTCTCTAAAATAGACCACGTACTAGCTCATAGAACATGCTTAAATAAAGCAAAGGAACTGAAGTTATTTCATGCATATTATCACATCATAGTGCAATACAATTGGAAATCAATGGCAAAAGAAATCCAAAAACTGCATAAACACACGGAAATTGAGTAACACCTTCCTGAACAACCAATGTGTCACAGAGGAAATTAAGAAAATAGTTTCTACAATTAAATCATAATGCCAATATAAAATACCAGAGCTTATGTCACAGGATGAAAGCAGTCTCACAAGGAGAATTTAGAATGGTGAATTCCCACATTAGAAAAACAGAGCGAACTCAAATAAACAATCTGAGGTTAACCTCAAGTTTCTAGAAGAAGAAGAGCAAGTTAAACCAAAAGTGTATATGCGGAAGGAAAGTATAAAGAAATCAGCATCAAAAACCAAAACAAAACAAAACAACAAAACAAAAAAAAATTAATGAATCAAAGAGTTGGTTCTTTGAAAGATTAAATAAAATTGAAAAACTCTTAAGCTTACTTTATCAAAAAAGGAAGGAAAAGACTCAAATCCATGCAATGAGGAATGAAAACAGTGAAATCACAACAGATCTTGCAGAAGTCCTGAGATCCACAAAACCATAAGAATGTGTATTCTAATAAGATGGAAGAAACAGAAGAAATGGACAGATTCCTATATACATATGAATTAACAAAGTTAAATAAAAAAGACATAAAATGCTAAATAAGACAATATCACTCAAAAATTGAACATGTAACTTATTATTTTTTATTTACCAAAAACATGTATTTGTACATTGTAGATATATATAATGATCACATTCATCATAGTTAATTGGTACCTGTACTCATGTGTTCCTGATTTATTTCACTTGAGTATGTTCTCAAGGTACATCCAATTATCTGTAAATGTTTCAAGTATCATTTCATTATTGAATTTGAAAGATAGTTTGGCCAGGTACATCAATCTGGGTTGGAGATTGTTTTCTTTTACGGCTTGAAATACTTTGCTCCAAGTTCTCCTTGATGAAAGGGTTTGTGTTGACAATTCTGCTGTGATTCTGATGGGCTTTCCTTTATAGGTGATTGCTTCTTTTCTCTAACAATTTTCAATATTCTGTTTTTGTGTTGAATATCTGGTATCTTGGGTAATATATATCTTGGTGTAGATTTATTTTGGACATGGCTACGTGCATCACTTATCCATATGTCAAGTTCTCTTCTCATGCTTGGGAAGTTTTCTGTCATTACTTCTGTGAATAATTTTTTTAATGTTCTTTGCATTGTCTCCTGTTTTTTCATTCACTGCAGTCACTCTTATATTGTTCTTCTTTGCATCATCTTGCAGCTGCTGTAGGGATTTTTCACAGTCTCTAGCTATATTTAAGAGGTGTTTCTTTTCATTGTCACTAATTGCAGACCTGTCTTCTAGGCCTGAGATTCTATCTTCGCTTTCGTTCAATTTACTGCGTATACTTTCAATAAAGTTTTTGATTTCTTGACTATCTCTATCTGTTTCGTGGGTTCCATTTCTTTACTGAGTTGAATGTTCACGTTTTCCATCTTTTTTCTAAGTTCCTCTGTTTTTTTTTTTAATCTGTGTGTACTCTGAATTCACTAATCACGTCTTTCATTGTGATTGTCATCTCTTTTTTAACTTGGGCGATTATTTCTAGTCTGATGTTGTCTATAGCCTTTCCTATCTGTTTTTTAACTTTTGCTGCTATCATTTCTGAAAGTTTGGTTGGGTGTCTTCTGATTTCTTCTATTTCATTGTCTTTTGAATTTGTTCTGAGTGGGCAGGGGGTCTTGGGTTGTGTTTTACTTCTGTGTCTTGACATTTTTCTTTCTACATATATATATTTCTCCCCTTTAGTTTGTTCTCCATGTTGATTTTATATTTTGTTTATAGATGGTTACTTTAAGACAAGTATCAGTGCTTTTCCAGGAAAAGTCTGTTCTTGTGGTGTCTTCTAGGTATGTGTGGTTTTTGGCTCTCACATCTTTTATGTCACCAGAACTTTCCTCAGTGACATGGGTATGGTTGGCTTTACTTGGTATTGATGACTTGGAAAAGGGAAAAAAAAGATAAAAGAGAATGAGACAGAGTCGGTGGTGTCTTCAGTCCTAAATCTTTCCCACATTACTGGATTTTGGCCCTGCTGGTGCATGGGTGGGCCACCTGCTGGCCCACAGCAGAAGTGCACACAGACCTGAGGTTCACGAGGAGTCTGGAAACCCACGATGAAGACGTCAGTGGGCAGGGCAGGGCCTGAGATGCAGAAGTTCTCACAGAACTGAGAGACATGGGCAGTCTGAAGACCTAAGATGAAGCAGTTGGTGGGCAGGGCGGGTGCCTTAGGCATTCTAAGGCAAACTGCTATTGCCCACAGAGGCCTGAGAGAAGTGTACTCAGAAAATCGTGACTAGCAGAGAGGCAGATCATCCCGTTAGAAGGGGTACACTCAGTTTCATATGGGCACAATCCCAAGATGTCTTCCCAGTGCTGCCTGCTTGCTGTAAGAAAGAGCAGCTTCTTTAATACTGTGCCATTCCCTTGCATGGGTCATTAAGTAAAGGAAAAATTTGAGTGTCAAAACATCAGGTAAGGTAGCCAAGACAAACTGGAGTGGGGTTTCACTTCTCATTTGCTCTTAGCCACACACTCACAGCTCTGCAGGCTCTCCTTCTCCAAAGAACTGCGTTAGGCATTCTAAGCCAAACTGCAATTCTCCAGAGGCCTGAGAGAGGTGTACTCCAAAAACTCTAATTGCAGAGAGGGAGAACTTGCAGTGAGAATGGTTATACTCAGTTTCATGTGGGCATGCTTCCTGTACGTTTTCCTAGTTCTGGGTTCTTTCTGTAAGAAACAGCAGCTTCTTTAATTCTGTACCATTCACTTGCATGCAACATTGAAGGAAAGAAAAAAATGTGAGCATCAAAACATCAGGGAAAGCAGCTGAGACAAACTGGAGTGGGTTTTCCCTTCCCATTTGGAACTGCATTTACCCATACACTCAGAGCTCTGCAGGCCCTTGCTCTTCAAAGATCTGCCTTAGGCATTCTAAGGCAAACTGCTATTTTCCACAGAGGCCTGAGAGATGTGTTCTCAGAAAGACCTAATTGCAGTGAGGCAGATCTTCCAATAAGAAGGTCTGCACTCAGTATCATATGGGCATGCTTCCCATATGTTTTCTCAAGGCTGACTGCTTGATGTAACAAACAGCAGCTTCTTTCATACTGTGCCATTCACTTTCATGCACAATTGAAGCAAAGGAAAAATGTGAGTTACAAAACATCAGAGAAGTCAGCCGAGACAAATAGGAATGGGATTTCACTTCTCACTTGGAAGAGATCTTACCAACACACTCACTGCTCGGGGGGCCCTTGCTTTTCAAAGAACTGCCTTAGGAGCTCTAAGGCAAACCTCTTATCCACACAGGCCTAAGTGAGGTGTCCTTGGAAAGTCTTAATTGAAGAGAGGCAGATCTTCCAGTGACAAGGGTTACACACAGTTTCATTTGGACAAACCTGTATGTTTTCCAGCACTGACTGCTTGCTGCAATAACAGCAGTTTCTTTCATATCGTTACATTCACTTGCATTGGGAATTGAGGCAAATGAAAAATGTGAGTGTCAAAACATCAGGAAAGGCAGCTGAAACAAATTGGAGTGGGTTTTCACTTCTCATTTGGAACTGTACTTATCCACACATGCATGGCACTGCAGGGCCTTGCTCTTCAAAGTATTGCCTTAGGCATTCTGAGACAATCTGGTGTTTTCCATAGAGGACTGAGAGAGGTGTACTCAGAAAATGCTTATTGTAGAGAAGCAGATCTTCCATTGAGAGGGCAGCACTCAAATTCATGTCCACACACTCCCTCTATGTTTTACCAGAACTGGAAGCTTGCTGTAAGAGACAGCAGCTTCTCTCATACTGTGCCATTCACTTACATCGGGCATTGAAGGAAAGGGATAACATGTCAAAACATCAGGGAAGGCAGCTGAGACAAGCTGGAGTGGGTTTTTACTTCTCCTTTGGAACTGTTCTTGCACTCTCACAGCTGTGCAGGCCCTTGCTCTTTAAAGAACTGCCTTAGGCAATCTAAGGCAAACTGATTTCCTCCACAGATGCCTCAAAGATATGTCTTCGGGAGAACCTAATTTCAGACATGGATATCTGCTAGTGAGATGGGCTACAATCAGTTGCATGTGGGCTAGCTCCTGGTACCTTTTCCCAGTTCTGGCTGCTTGCTGTAAGAAAGAGCAGCTTCTTTCATAATGCACAATTCATTGTATGGGCCATTGAAGCAAAGGAAAATATGAATGTCAAAAACATCAGGGAAGGTAGCTAAGACAAACTGGAGTGTGGTTTCACTTCTCATTTGGAACTGTTTCTACCTAAACACTCACAGATCTGCAGGCCTTTTCTCTTCAAAGAACTGCTTTAGACATTTTAAGGCAAACTACTATTCAGCACAGAGGCCTGAGAGAGGTTTGCTCAGAAAAACCTCATTTCAGAGAGGCAGATTTTTCAATGAAAAAGACTGAAATCAGTTTCATGTGGGCACACTCCCTGACGTTTTCCCAGCACTGGCTGTTTGCTGTAAGGAACAGCATCATCTTTCAAACTGTACCATTCAAGGAAATGGAAAATATGAGTGTCAAAACATCAGGGAAGGCAGCTGAGACAAACTGGGGTTGCAAGTGGGGTTGCAAGTGTCATTTGTAGATGTTCTTACACACACACTCACAGCTTTGCAAGCTCTTGCTCTCCACAGAACTGTTTTAGGGCTTCTAAGGCAAACTGCTATTCTCCAAGGAGGGCTGAGAGAAGTGCAGTCGGAAAATCCTTATTGCAGAGAGGCGGATCTTCCAATGTGAAGGGCTACACTCAGCTTCATGTGGACCAACTCCCTGTACATTTTCTCAGCACTGGCTGTTTGCTGTAAGTAACAATTGCTTCTTTCATATTGTTCCATTCCCTTGTATGAGACATTGAAGAAAGGGAAAAATATGAGCGACAAAACTGCAGGGAAGGCGGCCCAGACAAACTGGAGTGCATTTTCCCTTCTCACTCAGAGTGTTCTTACACACACACACTCATAGCACTGCAGGCCCTTGCTCTTCAAAAAACATCCATACGCATTCTAAGGCAAAGTGCTATTCTCCACAGAGGCCTAGGAGATGTGTGCTTGGAAAATCCTAATGGCAGACAGGAAGAACTTCCAGTGAGAAGGGCTACACTGAGTTGCATGTGCACACACTCACTCTATATTTTCCCAGTGCTGGACGCTTGCTGTAAGAAACAGCAGCTTCTTTAATGCTCTGACTTTGACTTCTAATGGACCCTTGAGGCTTAGGAAAAATGTGACTGTCAAACATGCATGGAATGCCATCATGTGGAATTGCACAGGGTTTTCACTTATCACTAGTAAGTGTCTTAACCCACAAACTCACAGGTCTCCAGGTGCTTGCTCTTCAAAGGAGTGCTTTCCGAATTTTAAGGCAAACTTGCTCTAAACTACAGAAGCCTGAGTGAGGTGTATTCTGAAAAAACTCATTGTAGAGAGGGAGAATTAGATTGAAGAAGGTTCTACTTAGTTTCATTTGGGCACACTCCCCGTACATTTTCCCACTGCAACATGCTTGCTGTGTGAAATAGCAGATTCTTTCATACTCTGCCATTGACTTCTATGGGCCATTGAAGCCTAGCAGATATGTGTGCCTTAAAACCATAGGAATCGCAGCTGAGTGCAACTGGATCAGGATTTCACTTCTCACATTGTACACTCCTTACCCCACACTCAGAGCTCTCCAGGTGCTAGCTCTTCAAAAAGTGCTATAAGCATTTTAAGGCAAACTTGCTCTACAACACAAAACCTGAGTGAGGTGTGTTCTGAGAAACCTCATTGCAGAGAGGTAGAAATTTGATTGAAGTCGGTTCCAGTCAGTTTCAGTTGGGCACACTTCACGTATATTTTCCCAGCACTACATGCTTGCTGTAAGTAACAGCAGCTTCTTTCATACTCTCCCATTGATTTCTATGAGCCACTGAAGTCTAGCAAATATGTGAGTGTCAAAACTGTAAGAATTGCAGCTGAGTGAAACAGCATGGTGTTTTCACTTCTCACATGGAACACTCTTCACTGAAACATTCACAGTTCTGTAGCTCCTTGTTCATCAATGAAGTGCCTCAGGCCTTGCGAGGCAGACTGCTCTTCTCCACAGAGGCCTGAGAGAAGTATACCCTGAAACTTATTATTGAATTGAGGCAGATCTTCTCATGAGCATGGTTACACTGTTTCATGAGCACACACTCGCTCTATATATTCCCAGGGCTGGAAGTTTGCTGTAAGAAACAGCAGCTTCTTTCATGCTCTGCCTTTCTCTTGAATGTACCCTGGAGGCCTAGGAAAAATGTGAGTGTCAAATATGCAGGGAATATCACTGAGTGGAATTGCACAGGGTTTTCACTTATCACTAGGAAATGTCTTAACCCACAGACTCACAGGTCTCCAGGTGTTTGCTCTTCAAAGACGTGCTTTAGGAATTTTATTTTATTAAAAAAAAATTTCTACCAATTTATTTTATTTTATTTTTTAATACTATTTTTTACCAAGAACATGTACTGGTGCATTGTATACAAAATGATCACATTTATCATGGTTATTTTGTACCTGTAAATGATGTATCTTGGTCTCCCTTTCACATCCATCCCTTCCATTCCCCCTTTCCTTATTTACAGCAGGTTTATTTACATTTTTCCATTTTATCCATTTACCCTTTCTGTCCCTTTTCCCTTCCTTCTTTTCCTCCTTTTCCCTTTCTAGTTTTCCTCTCTTTTGAATGTTATCTGTCTTTTACCTAATGTCTGTTATACCTCTTTGTCTTTATGTATACTTATGGTTTCTCATATTAGAGAAACAATTTGATGTGTACTCATGAGTGACTGATTTATTTCACTTAAGAGTATATTCTCACCGAAAGTGACATGGCAGGTCTTCCTGACTGTGGAATTCCTGCAGACCAGGTGAGTGTTTCCCGGGCTTTGCACAGGAAATGCCCCTGGCACAAAGCACTCCAATGTAGGCTGGAGGTGCCCCAACGGGATCTCCAGTGACAGGGAACTGCCCAGCTTGCTCCCAGGCTCCCAAAAGTGGCACAGTGGGTCCTCCTGACTGTGGAATTCCCGCGGACCAGGCGAGAGTTTCCCGGGCTTTGCACAGGACACGCCTCCGGCACAAAGGACTCCAACATGGGCCCGTGCACCAGGAGGGTCTAAATCCATCAACATGCATAAAATCTAGGCCTCCTCACTGGTGACATTATCTTCTGCTGTTCCCCCACCCACTCTTTCTCCTTTTTTTTTCTTTTTTCTCTTAATTGTTTGTTTGTTGGTTTGCTTGTTTGTTTGTTTTATTGTGCTTTGTTGCCTTTCTTTGGCACTTTTTCTATCCCTCCTCTTCTCCAAGCCACTAATGCCAAGCAGATCCAACTATTACCATATCACTCAGATAACTCGGCAGACATAATGGTAAAAAGAACCAAGAAATGCATATAGCCAGAAGAAACAGCAAAAACAGACATTCCCTATGAGAACACTATTACCTATCTTAATGTAACCTCCCACAAAAAAGACATAAAACCAACAGAGAGCACAAACCAAGAGGGACAAATTACACATGTATACAAAGAAAATGACAAGACATAGAAGCAAATCACAACCCCAGTTCCCCAGCACAAACAAAACAAATACAGAGGAAAATGATATAGAGGAAATTGAAAGACACCCAATCAAACTCTCAGATATGATAGCAGCAGAAGTTGAAAAGCAGTTAGGCACAGCTATAGAGAACATCAGACTAGAAATAATTGTCCAAGTCAAAAAAAGAAATGACAAGCATAATCAAGGATTTGCTCAGTGAGATAAGGGTAGACACAGATAAAAAAACAGAGGAGCTAATAAAAACAATGGAAAACTTGAACACTCAATTTAGCAAAGAAATGGAACCCATGAAACACATCCAAACAGATATCCAAGAAATAAAAAACTCGCTGGAAAGCATACGCAGCTGATTGAATGAGAGCAAAGATAGAATCTCAGACCTAGAAGACAGGTCTGCAATAAATGACAATGCAAAAAAAGACCTCTTAAAAATAGCTAGAGAATATGAAAAATCACTACAACAGCTGCAAGACAATGCAAAGAAGAACAATATAAAAGAGATAGGAGTGAACAAAAAAGTAGGAGACAATGCGAAGGATCTAAAAAGATTATTTACAGAACTAATGAGAGAAAACTTCCCAAGCATGAGAAAAGAACTTGATATACAGATAAGTGAGGTATATAGAACCCCATCTACCCATAACCAAAATAAATCTACACCAAGACATATAATAATCAAGATTCCAGAAATCCAGCAAAAAAACAGAATACTGAAAATTATTAGAGAAAAAAACCAAATCACCTATAGAGGTAAACCCATCAGAATCACAGCAGGTTTCTCTACACAAGCCCTTAAATCAAGGGGAGCCTGGAGCAAAGTATTTCAAGCCTTAAAAGAAAACAATCTCCAACCCAGATTGATGTACACTGCCAAACTATCTTTCAATTTCAACAATGAAATAAGATACTTCCATGACAAAGAACAACTGAAGAAATTTGTGACCTCAAAAGCACCTCTACAAAACATCTTGAAGGAGGTCCTGAAAAGGAAAGCATTAACTCTAATTACAAGGACACCAATAAAAACCCACAAGGCAGAACAAGCAGTTGAACTGAGGTAAAACACAGAACCAACAACAGAAGAGATATATGGCAAAAAAAAAAGTCAATACATAACAGCTATAACCATCAATGTAAATGGGCTAAACTCACCTATCAAAAGAAATGGGCTAGCAGAATGGATCAAGAAAGAAGATCCAGCAATATGCTATATACAACAGACACATCTAACCCAAAAAGAAATACAAATATTGAAATTCAAAGGATGAAAAACAGTATTTCATGTAATAGGAACCCAGAAAAAAGCAGGACTAGCTATGCTAATCTCAGACAAAGTAAACTTCAGGCCAAGACTAATAAAGAGAGACAAAGACGGCCATTACATATTTCTGAACGGAGAACTCCAAGAGGAAGAAATAACAGTCATTAATATTTATGCGCCAAATATTAGTGCACCCAAATACATAAAACTAATACTAAGGGATATGAAAGATCAAATAAACACCAACACAATTATAATGGGAGACTTCACCACCCCACTGTCACGAATAGACAGCTCAACCAGACAGAAAATTAACAAAGAAATACCAGAACTGAATCAGCTCTGTGACCAAATGGACTTAGCAGATGTCTACAGAGTGTTCCACCTGACAACAGCAGAATACACATTCTTCTCAGCTGCACACACCTCAATTTCCAAAATAGACCACATACTTGCTCATAAAGGGTACTTAAGCAAATGTAAGGGAATTGAAATTATCCCATGCATACTATCAGACCATAGTGCGTTGAAAATAGAATTCAGTGGCAGCAGAAACCAAAAAAACGACATAAAAACATGGAAACAAAATAATATCCTGCTGAATAACAGTTGGGTCACAGAAGAAATTAAAGAAGAAATTAAGTAATTTATACAGTTAAATGAAAATGACAACACAACATACCAGAACCTATGGGATACAATGAAAGCAGTACGGCGAGGGAAGTTCATTGCATTGAACTCACACATCAAAAAGACAGAAAGAGCTCAAATAAACAACTTAATGTTGAACCTCAAGCAACTAGAAAAAGAAGAAAAAATCAAACCCAAAGCTCACACAAGAGAGGAAATTATTAAAATCACAGCTGAAATCAATGCAATAGAAACCAAGAACACAATATGAAGAATCAATGAATCAAAGAGTTGGTTCTTTGAAAGGCCAAACAAAATAGACAAACCCCTAGCCAACCTTATCAAAAAAAAACAAACAAAGAAAAGACTCAAATTCATGCAATAAAAAATGAAAGGGGTGAAGGCACAACTGACCCGTCAGAAATTCAAAGGATCATCAACACCTACTTCAAGAACCTCTACTCGAACAAGATGGAAAACACGAAGAAATGGACAGTTTCCTAGAAACATATGAGTTACCAAAACTAAACCAAGAAGAGATAAAAACACTCCATAAACCAATATCAGCCAATGAAATTGAAGAGGTAATTAAAAACCTACCTACAAAGAAAAGTCCAGGTCCTGACGGCTTCACAGCCGAATTCTACAAGAAATTCAAAGATGATCTAATACCACTATTCCTTAAACTCTTTAATGAAATTGAAAAGGAAGCAGTACTTCCAAAATCATTTCTGGAAGCAAACATTACCCTGATACTAAAACCAGAAAAGGATCCAACTGAAAAAGAGAACTACAGGCCAATCTCCCTAATGAACATAGATTCAAAAATTCTCAGCAAGATACTGGTCAACAGAATACAACAAATTATCAAGAAGATTGTGCACTTTGACCAATTAGCATTCATCCCAGGGATGAAGGGATGGTTCAAGGTGTGTAAATCAATATATGTAACACACCATATCAACAAAGTTAAAGACAAAAATCACATGATCATCTCAATAGATGCAGAAAAAGCATTTGACAAAGTCCAACACACATTCAAGATAAAAACACTACAGAAAATAGGAATAGATGGTGTATACTTAAATTAGATAAAAGCCATATATGACAAACCAACAACCAACATCACACTTAACGGTCAGAAACTGGAAGCTTTCACACTAAAATATGGAACAAGACAAGGTTGCCCACTATCACCAGTGTTATTCAACATAGTTCTAGAAACATTAGCCAGAGCAATTAGACAAGAAAAAGAAATTAAAGGAATAAAGATAGGAAAAGAAGAAGTCAAACTATCCTTATTTGCAGATGACAGGATACTCTACATAGAAGACCCAAAAAACTCCACCAAAAAACTTCTAGATTTAAGTACGAAGTTCAGTTGTGTTGCCAGATACAAAGTCAACACTCAAAAGTCAATACCATTCCTATACACAAACAATAAACCCACTGAAAAAGAAATAACAGAAGATATACCTTTCACAATTACACAGAAAAAAATAAAATACCTGGGAACTTATCTAACAAAAGAAGTAAAAGATCTTTACATCAAAAACTACAGCACTCTAAAAAAGGAAATTGAAAGGGATAGCAGAAAATGGAAAGATATCCCATGTTCCTGAGTATGAAGAACCAACATAGTGAAAATGGCTATACTTCCTAAATTATTATACAGATTTAATGCAATTCCAATCAAGATACCACCAACATACTTCAAAGAATTAGAAAGGACAATCATGAATTTCATCGGGAACCAGAAGAGACCAAGAATAGCAAAAGCAATCCTATGCAACAGAGGAAAGTCAGGGGGTATCACAGTCCCTGATCTAAAACTATTCTATAAAGCTACAGTGATAAAAACAGTATGGTATTGGCAAAGAGATAGACCTGAGGATGAATGGAATAGATTGGAGGATACAGAAACAACTCTAAATATATTCAAATACCTCATCTTCAACAAAGGAGCCAAACACCCTCACTGGAAGAAAGATAGCCTCTTTAACAAATGGTGCTGCAAAAATTGGCTTGCTACATGCTGAAAACTAAAACTAGATACATGCCTCTCACTATGTACTAAACTGAGATTGAAGTGGGTCAAAGATCTAAACATTAAAACAGAAACACTAAATCTACTGGAGAATAGAATAGGAAAAAAATTTATGGAGAGAACCCAGACTGCACAGGAAACAATACAAAGAATCAGTGCTTGGGACCACAGGCTATTAAAAAGCTTTTGCACAGCAAAGGAAATCACAAATAGAGCAGGGAGAAAAACCACAGAATGGGAAAAAATTTTTACTAGCTATCCATCAGACAAAGGTCTGACACCTAGACTATATACAGAACTCAAAAAAATTAGACCTTCCAAATTCAAAGACCCAATCCAAAAATGGGCAACTGAAACGAATAATCATTTCTCAAATGAAGAAATAAGAATGGCAAATAAATATATGAAAAAGTGTTCAACATCACTAGTCATTTGAGAGATGCAAATCCAAACAACGTTAAGATTCCATCTCACTCCAGAAAGAATTGCATCTATGAAAAACTCAACCAACAACAAATGCTGGAGGGGCTGTGGGGAAAAAGGAACACTCCTCCACTGTTGGAGCGAATGTAGACTGGTCCAGCCATTGTGAAAATCAATATGGAGATTCCTCAAAAAACTAGAACTAGAGGTTCCATTTGACCCAGCTATTCCCCTACTGGGCATCTTTCCAGAAGAGTTAAAATTGTCGTACCACAGAGATATATGCACAACCATGTTTATAGCAGCACAGTTTGTAATAGCTAGGTCTTGGAAACAACCCAAATGCCAAATGACCAATGAATGGCTAAAGAAGATGTGGTTTTTCTACACAATGGAGTAGTACACTGCCATAAAGAAGGATAAACTAGAGTCACTTGTATGTAAATGGATGTTCCTTGAGAATATACTATTAAGTGAAATCAGACACTCATAAGCACACATCGAATTGTTTCTCTGATATGAGAAACCATAACTGAAAATAAGAAAAAAGTAGTGTAACGGATATTAGATAAAAAGAAGATAATATGCAAAGGAGAGGAGTACTAGAAAGAGGGAAGGGGGAAAAGCAGGAAGGGAACAAACGGAAAGAAAGGGAAAAGGGAAATCATGGAGAATTGTAAATAAACCTGCTGTAAATAGGGATGGAGGGAACAGAAGGGGGGAGGGGAAGAGGAGGAGAACCTAGAGACACCTTGTACAGGTACAAAACAAACATGATAAATGTGATCAATATATGTACAATGTACCAATACATGTTCTTGGTTTTAAAAAAAAGAGTATGTTTTCAAAGTGCATGCATTTACCTACAAATGACTCTAGTTTATCCTTTTTAGCGACAGAGTACTATTCCATTGTGAAGAAAAACCACATCTTCTTTAGCCATTCCTTAATTCTTGGGCATTTGGGTTGTTTCCAAGACTTAGCTATTACAAATTGTGTTGCTATGAACATGGTTGTGCATATATCTCTATCGTATGAGATTTTCAATTCTTCTGGGAAGATACCAAGCAGAAGAATAGTGGGGTCAAATGGAACCTCTAGATTTAGTTTTTTGAGGAGTCTCCATGCTGATTTCCATGGTGGTTGCACTGGTCTACATTTCCACCAACAGTGGAGAAGGGTACCTTTTTCCCCGCAGCTCTGCAAGCACTTCTTGTTGGTTGATTTACTGATAATAGCTCTACTTTCTGGAGTGAGATGGAATCTTAGCATTGTTTTGATTTACATGCCTCGAATGACCAGTGATGTTGAACACTTCTTCATATGTTTATTTGCAATTTTTATTTCTTCATCTGAGAAATGTTCATTCATTTCAGATGCCCGTTTTGGGAATGGGTCTTTAAATTTGGGGGGGTTGATTTTTGGAGTTCTTTATATATTCTAGATGTTAGATCCTTGTCTGAGGGACAGCTGGCAATAATTTTTTCCCCAGTCTGTGGATTTTCGTCCTGCTCTATTGGTGATTTCTTTTGCTGTGCAAGAGCCTTTTAATAGGATGCGGTCCCAAGCACTGATTCTTTGTATTATTTCCTGTGTGGTCTGGCTTCGGTCCATAAATTTTTCTCCTAGCCCTATTATGTCTTCGAGAGTTCTTCCTATTCTATTCTCCAGTAGATTTAGTGTTTCTGTTTTAGTGTTTAGATCTTTGACCCACTTCAATTTGAGTTTAGTACATGGTGAGAGACATGTATCTAGTTTTAGTTTTCATCATGACATCAGTCAATTTTTCCAGCACCATTTGTTAAAGAGGTTATCTTTCTTTCAGTGAGGGTGTTTGACTCCTTTGTCGAAGATGAGGTATTTAAGTGTAATTGGGGTTGTTTCTGCATCTTCTAGCCTGTTCCATTGGTCCTCAGGTCTGTCTTTATGCCAGTACCATGCTGGGTTTTTTTTTTCAATCACAGTAGGTTCATAGTATAGTTTCATATCAGGGATTGTGATGCCCCTGCCTTGCCCTTGTTGCCCAGGACTGTTTTTGCTCTTCATGGTCTCTTATGGTGCCAGATCAATTTCATGATTGTTTTTTTCTAATTCTGTGAAGTATATTAATGGTATTTTGATTGGAATTGTGTCAAATCTGTACAGTAATTTATTTTCACTATGTTGGCTCTGACTACACAAGAACATGGTATATCTTTCCATTTTCTGATATCCTTTCCAATTTCCTTTTTTAGAGTACTGTAGTTTTCAATGTAAATACCTTTTACTTACTTTATTAGATTGATTCCTAAATATTTCATTTTTTGGACGCAATTGTGAAAGGTGTATCTTCATTTATTTCATTCTCAGTGAGTTTGTTATTTTTATATGAATGCTATTGACTTTTGGGTGTTGACTTTGTATCCAGCTACACAACTGAATTTAGTTATGAAATCTAGAAGTCTTTTGGTGGAATTTTTGGTGTCTTCAAGGTAGAGTATCATATCATCTGTGAATAGTGATAGTTTAACTTCTTCCTTTCCTATCTTTATTCCTTTTATTTCTTTCTCTTGCCTGATTGCTCTTGCTAATCTTTCTGGAGCTATATTGAATAGTAGTGGTGATAGAGGACATCCTTGTCTTGTTTTAGATTTTAGTACGAAAGCTTTCAGTGTCTGAGCATTTAGTTTGATGTTGGCCATTGGATTGTCATAGATGGCTTTTATCAGGTTGAGATATAGACCATCAGTTCCTAATTTCTGTAGAGCTTTTAGCACGAATGGGTGTTGGATTTTGTCAAATGCTTTTTCTGCATCTATTGAGATGATCATGTGATTTTTGTCTTTGACTCTGTTGATATGGTGTATTACATGTGTTGATTTGCATATGTTGAACCATCCTTGCATTCCTGGGATGAATCCTACTTGGTCATGGTGTATAATTTTCTTGATAATATATTGCATTCTCTTTGCCAGTGTCTTATTGAGAATTTTTGCATCTATTTTCATTAGGGAAATTGGCCTGTAGTTCTCTTTTTTGGTGGGACCCTTTTCTGGTTTTAGTATCAGGGTAATGCTTGCTTCCAGGAATGATTTTGGAAGTACAGCTTCCCTTTCAGTTCCATTAAAGAATTTGAATAGTAGCAGTATTAGATCCTCTCTGAATTTCTTGTAGAATTCAGCTGTGAAATCGTTAGGACCTGGGCTTTTCTTTGTTGGTAGGTTTTTAATTATCTCTTCAATTTCAATGACTGATATTGGGTTATTTAGTATTCTTATGTCTTCTTGATTCAGTTTTGGTAGTTCATATGTTTCTAAGAATCTCTCCATTTCTTCAGAGTTTTCCCTTTTGTCTGAGTGTAGGTTCTTGAAATAGGTGCTGATGATTGTTTGGATTTCTGTAGGGTCAGTTTTTCTTCACCCCTTTCATTTTGTATTGGATGGATTCGTGTCTTTTTCCTTTTGTTTTTTTTGATGAGTGGCTAGGGTTTTGTCTATTTTATTTACTCTTTCAAAGAACCAACTCTTTGATTCCTTGATTCTTTGTATTGTTTTCTTCATCTCAATTGCATTAATTTCAGCTGTGATCTGTATAGTTTCCTCTCTTGTACGAGCTTTGGGTTTGATTTATTCTTCTTTTCCTAGACGTTTGAGATTCAACATTAAGTTATTTATTTGAGCTTGTTCTGTTTTCTTGATGTAAGAGTTCAATGCAATGAATTTCCCTCAAGGCACTGCTTTCATTTTATCCCATAGGTTCTGGTATGTTGTATTGTCATTATCATTTAACTGTATAAATTGCTTAATTTCTTCTTTAATTTCTTCTGTGACCCAGCCACGGTTCAAGAGGATATTATTTAGTTTCCATGTGTTTATGTGTATTTTTTGGTTTCTGTTACCATTGAATTCCAGTTTCATTGCACTGTGGTCTGATAGTATGCATGGGATAATTTCAATTCCCCTACATTTACTTAAACATGCTTTATGAGCTAGTATGTGGTCTATTTTGGAGAACGTCCCATGTGTAATTAGGAAGAATGTGTATTCTTATGTTGTGGGGTGGAATTCTCTGTATACATCTGTTAAGTCCATTTGTTCACAGAGTTGATTCAGTTCTGATATTTCTTTGTTAACTTTTGGTCTAGTTGATCTGTCTATTTGTGACAATGGGGTATCAAAGTCTCCCATTATAGTTGTGTTAGTGTTTATTTGATCTTTCATGTTCCTTAATATTTGTTTTATATAGTTAGGTACATTGATGTTTAGTGCATGAATATTAATAATTGTTATTTCTTCCTCCTGGAGTTTTCCCTTATGTAGTATGTAATGACTTTCTTTGTCCCTCTTGATCAGTCTTGGTTTGAAGTTCACTTTGTCTGAGACTAGGATGGCTAACAATGCTTTTTCTGGGTTCCTGTTGCATGAAGTACTGTTTTCTTCCCTTTGATTTTCAGTCTATGGATTTCCTTTTGAGTTAAATGTGTCTCTTGTATGCAATATATTGATGGATCTTGCTTCTTGATCCATTCTGCTAGTCTGTTTCTCTTCATTGGTGATTTTAGATCATTTACATTTATGGTTACAGCTATCAGGTATTGACTTCTCTTTGTCATAGATCTTTTCTATTGCTGGTTCTGTGTTTCACCTCAGTTTAACTGCTTGTGTTGCCTGGTGGATTATTTTTATTAGTGTCCTTGTAATTGTAATTCCCTTTTTCCTTTTTTAGGATATCCTTCAGAATATTTAGTAGAGGTTGTTTGGAGGTCTTAAATTTCTTTAGTTGATCCTTGTCATGGAAGTATCTTATTTCATTGTTGAATTTGAAAGATAGTTTGGCCGGGTATATCAATCTGGGTTGGAGATTGTTTTCTTTTAAGGCTTGGAATATTTTGCTCCAAGCTCTCCTTTATTTAAGGGTTTGTGTTGAGAAGTCCACTGTGATTCTGATGTGTTTACCTTGATAGGTGATTTGCTCTTTTTCTCTAACAATTTTCTGTATTAGATTCTTTTGTTGAATTTCTGGAATCTTGAGTATTATATGTCTCGGCATAGATTTATTTTGGCCATGCATAATTGGGTTCTATCTGTCTTGCTTATCTGTATTTCAAGTTCTCTTCTCATGCTTTGGAGGCTTTCTGTCATTACTTCTGTAAATAATCTTTTTACATACTTTACACTGTCTCCTGCTTTTTCATTCACTACATTCACTCTTTTTTTTTTCAAATTTTTTAACCAAGAACATGTATTGGCACAATGTACATATAACGGTTACATTCATCACATTTATTTTGTACCTGTACATGATGCATCTTGGTTCTCCCCCCTCTTTCCCGCCCCTCCCCTCTATTCCCTTCATTCCTATTTACAGCAGGTACATTCACATTTCTCCATGAATTCCCTTTCCTTTTTCTATCCCTCGTTTCTCTTCTCGCTTCTCCCCTCCTCTCCGTCCAATGCTCCTATCCTTTGAATATTATGTTCCTTTTAGATTATATCTATTACACCTCTTTGTCCTTTTTAACACCCATGATTTCTCATATCAGAGAAACAATTCGATGTCTACTTATGAGTGTCCGATTTATTTCACATAGCATATTATGTTCTCAAGGAGCATCCATTTACATACAAATGACTCCAGTTTATCTTTTTTATGGCAGTGTAGTACTCCATTGTGTAGAAAAACCACATTTTCTTTAGCCATTCATTAGTTGTTGGGCATTTAGGCTGTTTCCAAGACAGCTATTACAAACTGTGTTGCTATAAACATGGTTGTGCATACATCCCTGTGGTATGAGGATTCCAATTCTTCTGGGAAGATCTCCAGTAGGGGGATAGCTGGATCAAATGGAACCTGTAGTTCTAGTTGTTCAAGGAATATCCATATTGATTTCCACAGTGGCTGGACCAGTTTACCTTTCCACCAATGGAGGAGGGTTCCTTTTTCCCCACATACCCACCAGCATTTGTTATTGATGGATTTTTTCACAAATGTGGTTCTTTTTGGAGTGAGATGGAATCTTAATGTTGTTTTGATTTGCATGTCTAGAAACACTAGTGATGTTGAACACTTTTTCCTACATTTATATTTCTTTTTAATTTCTTCATCTGAGAAATGTTTATTCATTTGGATGCCCATTTTTGGATTGGGCCTTTGAATTTGGGAGGTTCAATTCTTTTGAGTTCTTGTATATTCTACATGTCAGACCTTTGTCTGATGGTTAGCTAGTAAGAATTTTTTCCCAGTTTGTGGGTTTTCACCCTGCTCTATTGGTGATTTCTTTTTCTGTGCAAAAGCTTTTTAATAGCATGTGGTCCCAAGCACTGATTCTTCATGTTGTTTCCTGTTCAGTTTGGGTTATGTTCATAAATTTTTCCTTACCCCCATGTCTTTGAGAGTTCTTCCTATTCTATTCTCCAATAGATTTAGTGTTTCTGTTTTAATGTTTAGATCTTTGATCCACTTTCATTTTAGTTTAGCACATGGTGAGAGACATGTATCTAGTTTTAGTTTTCAGCATGTGGCAAGCCAATTTTTCCAGCACCATTTGTTAAAGAGGCTGTATTTCTTCCAGTGAGGGTGTTTGGCTCCTTTGTTGAAGATGAGGTATTTGAGTGCATTTCAAGATCTTTCTGTATCCTGCAATCTATTTCATTGATCCTCAGATCTGTCTTTTTGCCAGTACCATGCTGTTTTTATCAGTGTGGCTTTGTAGTATGGTTTTAGGTTGGGAACTGTGAGGCCCCCTGCTTTTCCCCTGTTGTTTAGGATTGTTTTTGCTATTCTTGGTCTCTTCTGGTTCCAGATGAAGTTCATGATTGTCTTTTCTAATCTTTGAAATACGTTGGTGGTATCTTAATTGGAATTGCATTGAATCTGTATAGTAGTTTAGGAAGTATAGCCATTTTCACTATGTTGGTTCTTCCTACACAGGAACATAGGATATCTTTCCATTTTCTGATATCCCTTTCTATTTCCTTTTTTAGAGTGCTCTAGTTTTCTAGGTAAAGGTCTTTTACTTTCTTTTTTAGACAGATTCCTAAGTATTTTATTTTTGTGTGTGCAACTGTGAAAGGTATATCGTCTGTTATTTCTTTGTCAGTGGGTTTATTGTTTGTGTATAGGAATGGTATTGACTTTTGAGTATTGACTTTGTATCCGGCAACACAACTGAATTTAGTTATTAAATCTAGGAGTTTTCTGGTGAAGTTTTCTGGGGTCTTCTATGTAGAGTATGATGTCATCCACAAATAAAGATAGTTTGACTTCTTCCTTTCCTATCTTTCTTGCTTTTATTTCTTTTTCTTTTCTAAATGCTCTGGCTAATGTTTCCAGAACTATGTTGAATAATAGTGGTGATAATGCGCAACCTTGTCTTGTTCCAGATTTTAGTGTGAAAGCTTCCAGTCCTGGCCATTTCGTGTGATGTTGGCCGTTATTGTCATAAATGGCTTTTGTCAGATTTAGATATACACCCTCTATTCCTAATTTCTGTAGGGTTTCTATCATAAATGGGTGTTGAATTTTGTCAAATGCTTTTTCTGCATCTATTGAAATGATCATGTGATTTTTGTTTTTGACTTTGTTGATATGGTGTGTTACATATATTGATTTACGTATGTTGAACCATCCCTTCATCCTTGGGATGAATTCTAATTGGTCAAAGTGCACAATCTTCTTGATAATTTGTTGTATTTTGTTGACCAGTATCTTGAGGAGAATTTTTGCATCTATGTTCATTAGGGAAATTGGTCTGTAGTTCTCTTTTTTGGTTGGATCCTTTTCTGCTTTTAGTATCAGGGTGATGCTTGCTTCCAGAAATCATTTTGGAAGTACTGCTTCCTTTTCAATTTCATTAAAGAGTGGGAGGGATAGTGGTATTAGATCATCTGCGAATTTCTTGTAGAATTCAGCTGTGAAGCCGTCAGGACCTGGGCTTTTCTTTGTTGGTAGGTTTTTAATTACCTCTTCAATTTCAATGGCTGATATTGGTTTATTAAGTGTTTTATCTCTTCTTGGTTTAGTTTTGGTAATTCATATGTTTCTAAGAATCTGTCCATTTCTTCTGTATTTTCCATCTTGTTTGAGTAGAGGTTCTTGAAGAAGGTGTGGATGATCTTTTGGATTTCTGATGGGTCAGTTCTGATTTCACCCCTTTCATTTTTATTGCATGAATTTGGGTCTTTTCTTTCGTTTTTTTGATAAGATTGGCTAGGGGCTTGTCTATTTTGTTTAGTCTTTCAAAGAACCAACTCTTTGATTCATCGATTCTTTGTATTGTGTTCTTGTTTTCTATTGCATTGATTTCAGCTGTGATTTTAATATTTTCCTCTCTTGTGTGAGCTTTGGGTTTGGTTTGTTCTTCTCTTTCTAGTTGCTTGAGGTTCAACATTAAGTTGTTTATTTGAGCTCTTTTTGTCTTCTTGATGTGGGAGTTCAATGCCATAAACTTCCCCCAAGCACTGCTTTCACTGTATCCCTTAGGTTCTGGTGTGTTCTATTGTCATTATCATTTAACTGTATAAATTACTTAATTTCTTCTTTAATTTTTCTATGACATAGTTGTTATTAAGCAGGATATTACTTAGTTTCCCTGTTTTTAGGTGGTTCTTTTGGTTTCTGTTGCCACCGAATTGTAGTTGCATTGCACTATGGTCTGATAGTATCCATGGGATAATTTCAATTCCCTTACCTTTACCTAAATATCCTTTAAGAACAAGTATGTGGTCTATTTTGGAAATCAACCTGTGTGCAGCTGAGAAGAATGTGTATTCTGCTGTTGTAGGGTGGAACACTCTGTAGAAATCTGCTAAGTCCTTTTGTTCACAGAGTTGATTCAATTCTGACATTTCTTTGTTAATTTTCTGTCTAGTTGATCTGTCTGTTGGTGGGAGTGGGGTGTTGAATTCTCCCATTATAATTGTGTTAGTGTTTATGTGATCTTTCATGTTCCTTAGTATTAGTTTTATGTATTTGGGTGCCCCAATATTTGGTGCATAAATATTAATGATTGTTATTTCTTCCTCTTGGAGTTTTCCCTTGAGAAGTATGCAGTGACCTTCTTTGTCCCTCTTGATCTGTTTTGGTTTAAAGTTCACTTTGTCTGAGATTAGGATAGCGACCCCTGCTTTTTTCTGGGTTCCTGTTGCATGAAATACTGTTTTCCATCCTTTGATTTTCAGTCTATGAATTTCCTTTTGGGTTAGATGTGTCTCTTGTATGCAAAGTATTGATGTATCTTGTTTTTTGATCCATTCTTCTAGTCTGTTTCTTTTGATTGGTGAGTTGAGACCATTTACATTGATGGTTACAGCTGTTATGTACTGACTTATCTTTGTCATAGAGCTTTTCCGTTTTTTGTTCTGTGTTTCACCTCAGTTTCACTGTTTGTCTTG
>PVJO010024980.1:0-23490 GCA_004026905.1 Hystrix cristata
TGTCAGGGCAGTTACTTGGCGGTTCTAAGCCTCCGCATCTGTTAGATAGATAACCCACGCTCGTGGGGCTGTCAGGAGGGGATGATAAGCATGCAGATAAAAAGAAAAATCAGATTCAAGCTTTGTGACCTTCAAGGACCCGCAGTCTTGAAGCTTATCCTCGACTTTCACAGTCCTGGAATATTAATTGTGCCTGACACCCAGCACAATGTCAGCTATGGTTATTATTATTATCATTATTATTATTATTATTATTAGCAGCAGCAACAGTTATCATTGAAAGCGATTTTTGTTTCACGTGTATTTGTCCAGGAGCTGGGGATTTAGCTCAGTGGTAGAATACTTGCCTGGAAAGCTCAAGTCCCTGAGTTCGAGCTTTAGCATTCAAAAAAAAAAAAAAAAAAGACTTCCAAAATTGTCCAAGAAGATAAACATTTGAACTAGACTAAACAATACTCAGAGATGGAGCATAGTTCTGCAGAGAGTCAGATGAACCTGGGAGTAAGAGTGGGAAAGAGCAAAGATAAAAGTATAAGAGGGTGAATAAGAAATTCATGAGCTAGAGGCTCTTATGAAATAAACGTACTATAGTAAGTAGTGTTATTTTTAAAATTAGATAACAAAACCATAATAAGCAGAAATCTTAGCTTATTTTCATGTTTTGTATCAGCCATGTGCCCCCCATTATGGTTCTTTACAGAGCAATGTGAGGCGTATCCCACACGTGCAGAGGGAAGACATTGGATGAGAGGAATAGGATCACATCAGGGAGTTTGTGCTACGGCCAGATAGCAGCGGGGAATATTTCATTTAGGGAATGAGTTAGTCAAATTCCATGCTGTATGGCTTCACTCTGGCACTGATACAGTAGATAGCTTCACAAAGTAAGAGAGAAAAGCAAGGAAAGTAATTTAAAAACCTGTGAAATTCATCCTTCATTTATAAAATAAGAATATTAACTGCCTAACAGAATTTAAAAGCTGGAAAATGATGTAATATATCAGAAAGGATGCTGACAGAGGTAAAGTGCTCTGGGGATAAGGGTTAATAGGATGGCTGTGTGATGGTTAATTTTGGGACGTGTATCAGATTTGATTATAGGAATCATTAACAAGTAGTTCTGACCCAGAGGAAGATCTTCAGTAGAAAATCAGTAGACTTCAGTAGACATCTACCCTTTCCCATTTCCAGTAGTTAACTGGACCTTCCAGTGAAACATGACAGAGAAGAATAGTCATGTGTGCTTATGTGGCTGTGGCTCAATAGATATTTCACCCACACAAAGCAGTTAAATGAGGGAAAGGAAAAATTCTAGCCTATACAGTCACTGTTAGTCAAAGTTCTGGACAGCCCATCATTTTGCAGAAGTGTGCAAACAAGTGACCAAGTGATCTTAGAAATCACTGGAGAAGGCAGCTCCCTCTGCTGGACCTTTGCCATCAGCATAGGCGGCTGTCCCCGTCTCAACAAATTCTTAGCTCTGGTGCCTTTCGTGTTTCAAAGAAATGAAGGCTTTCATGGTTACATCGTGACATGACTCAAAGAGATCAGTAATTTAAATCTCCATCTTTATTTAATTAAACAAATGGGAATCTGCCCCCTTGCCAAATATATTATCCCTTGCCAGTTAATTCATTAACAGAGGCACCATAGCTGAATTCTCCATTAAGGGGAACAACTTTCTGATGGTTCACTGTTGGACTGAGTACTGATTAGCCTTTCATCTAAAGTTCCTATACAAAGCTAGATGTTTCAGAAGCAAGTCTGACTGCTTCTCTGGCTCTTTAGATGTGGCCAGTACATACAGAGATGTGCCCTCAGGGCAAAATGCAGACTCAAACCCAAAGCTTTGTACAAATATGAAAATGTGAAATGTTCATAGGTACAACAATATCTGTTATATGTTGAAATCATATTTTAGATATAGTGAAAAGCAGCATAGTATTAAAACTGAAGTTACTTGTTTCTTTTTACTTACCCTAAAATAACAGCCTTAGTCATAATGTAGAAGTTAGAAAATTTTAAACTACCTGTGTACAATGAATGTGGGACTTCCATAATTTCTTAGGGTGATGATACTATAGACCTTCAATAGTAACATGAGAAATGAAAGTAAGAACTATTACATACACGATGTATGTCAGGCTGATATCAGATGAGGCAAAGGTAAACCACAACAAAAACCTAGACAGGGGAAGTGCTATTGGTAGGAGGAAGCTGATAGGTGACATGGTTGCTACTGATACCTGCAGTCAGAGACATCAGCTGGGTAAAGAAGACTCACGTGAATATGGTGGGTCTGAATTGTGAATAGCCAAAGACCAGAGAATACTATAATTTTTATTATTTCTCAGGACACAGGACACAGGACACTTGGACTCATTCTAGAGCAGAGACTCCAGATTGTAGCTCAGTTTCATTCTCCCTGCTGAGAAAGAATTATTTTTAAATAGAACTGAAATCTGGTAATACAAAATTTGGGTACCTTAATTCTCTTTACTCAAAAGCATATCCTGAACATTTCATATGGCATAAAATTGTTCTCAAAATTCCTGTTTTCATGGTTGTATAATGGTCTGTCAAATGAATATACCATTATTTATAATACCTAGCCTCATATTATTGGACATTTATGTTGTTTCCTAACACAAGTTACTACTACAGAAAATATCATCATGCCCAGGAATATTAACCTTCCTTTGCTTTTTGTGAAGACTGAACTGGTCCTGAATTCTTGGTGGAAAGCCAGATAGTTCACACTGAAGAGGGTGCTGCATATAGTAAAACTTCCATATAGTTCCTTTGACCCTTCTTATGCAGAAACATTAGTCACGACTGATTCAGAGGTAGCCTCAAGAAGCCCTTCAGGGACCCTGCTTCCATGCGGCGTCAGCTTACACAATCTGATGTCTGTAGAAGAAACTTCCATCTGTCTTGGTTGCTTGATAAAATTCTTCAAGACTTCCTTCCTTTCTTCCTAAATCATCTCTACCTTTATTTCTCTCTTGAGTCCAAATGGAATCTATGCCCAAGTTCTGTTGATTTTGCTTTCCAAGTTCACCTTACATCTACCCGATTGTTATGGTTTGTGTCTAGTTGCCCCTGCCCCCCATCCCAATCCTCATGTGGTAAGAGGAGGCTGGATCTACAGTGTGTGATGCTGGCATTAAGGTCATGTGGTTACTAAATCGATCCATTGATTGGTTTGGCACCACCCTAATCCTAACACCAGGATAAAATATAAGGCACGAGAAGAAGCCGCTTAGGCCCCTTGCTTACCCCCTTGCTCACCCTCTTGCTTACCTTGCTGCCTTCTGCCTGTCTGCCATGCCACCCTGCCTGATACCCAGCTGACTGTCGACTGAAACCTCTACAAATTCTGAGCTAAAGTTACCTTTCTTCCCCTAACTTTGGGTGTCAGGTATTTTGTCTCAGCAATGAGAGAAAAGTAACTAAAACACTTAGTTTGATATTTCTGTTTCAACTGGTCTAGCCCATGAATTGGTCATCTCTGGCAATGATCTCCACATGGGCCTAGCCTGTTTGTGAAGATTAAATGAAATCAAGCATTTTTAAATCTTAGCATACCCCTTGGGATGCAATTATTCTTCATATGAATTGCTCGATAATGATGATAATACAGTAATAATAGTAAAATGCTAAATGCAAACATTTTAAAAATACATGATTACCAAATGAGTGATATGTGTAAGTCCAGGAATAGATGCTGTGAAAAACACTGAGTCTTTGCTTTACAGAAGCACGCCATACAGTATCTGAGGAGGTGAATACAGTAAATTCCAAGAGATATTCCAAAGTAAGTAGGTTGGGTCGTGTTTAAGAAACTTCAGTATGATAATATAAAATGATTGCAAATTACTTTATATCAAATTTGTTATCTCCTTATAAATACCAAATCCACTCATAAAACATCTTAAATTTATTTTTTTCTAAATCCTGTATGTTTCTACAGTCATTGCAGCCTGTCTTCATTATGTCTCTTCTTCAATTTATTTCAAGTTTGTTTTTTTTTTAATTTCTCTCTTTTTTTTTTTTTTTTTTTTTGGTCTTGCCGGGGATCGAACTCAGGCCCTTGTGCTTACAAGGCAAGCACTCTAATCGCTGAGCTAAATCCCCAGCCCCCTTTAATTCCTCTTTTTAACCCACCACAAGACCAGAAGGTTCTTATGTTTTCGCTTGGCTTCTTCCTTCTGTCTTTGCCTCAGCAATTTAGCATTCACGACTCTGTGGCTTTTTGCCTTCCTTTTTTAACTTCCAGGTTCTATATTACAAAAGAAGATCCAAGATCTGCCATAGGGATCAGTAATTGCTCAAAGAAAGAGTCAGGAGAAGTGTGTGTGTGTGTGTGTGTGTGTGTGTGTGTGTGTGTGTGTGAATTCAAAACATCTAAAGTAATATGTAAATAATGTAAAAATGGCACAAAGTGATACATTTCATAGTAGTTATAAACCACGCACTGAAGGACAGCCAGTTTTCTGTGAATGTGGAGCAGAGATGTAGAAGGCCAGAGAATTGGGTTAATCTCCTGCCTTGCTGAAGTGAGAAGGAGGCCTTGGACTAGGGCTCTCCATAGGGAGGGCCATATTTTCTAGTTAAAAAGTAAATGACATTTGCACTAATAAAAAGTAAGCTAAGGGAGAAGCTGAAATGGAACAATGGAAAAACAATGGAAATTGCCCATAAATTGACAGTAAGTCTCAGAGAGAGGCATGACACTCCATGCTGTGGCAGACTTCTCAAGAGTGGCATTAATACTCACTGATGTTTGCCTCCTGGGACAGGTCTGCCACAGAAATATGATGGAAACACTGAATCTGTGTGGGATAAATGGGTTTGCAAAAATGTAACATGGAATGTGAATAATGGTATGACTGTGCAGGAAGCTTGAGACACTCAGGATGTGCTATGTATACAGCCACGAGCAAGCTCCAAGGTTCACTTTCAGCTCTGCAGAACACAGTGGGTCTTAGCACTAAGCCCAGCACTTCCGTCATGCCTCTGTCCAGAGATAAAGTTGTTCTATTCCATGGGTATTTGTAGAGAACCAGGGACATTCTTTTTGTTTCATGAGCCCAGAACAACCCTCTTCTTTCCATAGGCACAAGTTTCTCAACTCCAGACAAATATTTCCTTACGAAGTTTCCATTCACTTCACATGGGGTGGGGCACATGGCTCCTGAGTGACCTGTTTATTCTCTCACCTCTTGGCCCCCAGGTATACTTAAGCAATGCAAAGTAAGTTGAACCCAACTTTTTCTTTGGGAGATTTTGCACTTAAATTAGTGGGGAAAGGTCCTTTTAGGCTCTGAAGGATTCTGTTCAGTTTGTGGGGAAAGTCAAAGTGAAAGAGTAAACTAAAACATGGAAGGAAGAGCGAGGCAAGAAGAGAAAACACAGAGCTGTTGGTGCCTTGCTGGGAAAGGCCCTGGGCATCGTTTTCCCTGAAGCAAGCCCTGTAGCTGACCCATCTGGGCCTCGAAGTTGACTCTTATTTTTGTTTATTCTCTTCTAACTTATTATGGTTTCAATCTTAAATGTGTTTGGAAGGCGAGTGGATCCTGGGTATGCCATATTAATCCATTGATAATCCAGAGGATTAATCCATTGTTGGGCTCATAGCTCAGTGTGCTGCTCAGAGCTGGACCTTGGTGGAAGAGGTGGGTCACTGGGGGTATGACCTGGAAAGGCATATGCTTGTACCTGGCTCCTCCCCTTTCTCTCTGCTTTCTGGCTTCCATGTGGCAAGAAGTTTCCTTCCACCGTGCTGCTCTGCCATGATATACTGCTTGAAGTTAAACAACCATGAACTGTATCCTCTAACCCAAGTCAAATTAACCTCTCTTCCTTTAAGTCACTGGTACTGGGTATTTTGTTCCAGCACTGGGAAAGTGACTAATACACGGCTAGACTTGTGTTGCTTGTAATCAAGATAGATCTTACCAAGAAAAGGTTGTTGCAGTCCTAACTCTAAAGCACTACAGGTAAGAGGAGTGATTGAGATCAGACGAGGCTTTATGGAGAAAGTTGAATGTAAAGCAAGGCAGGTTTCCACAGGAGGAAATCAGGAAAGAGCTTGTGCAGGGCAGAAGAAATAGTATGGGGAAAGGAAGGGTCACCAGGAAGAATAAGATGTATTCAGAGAAGAGACAAATTCGGCCAGAAGATGGGTGAACAGAGTAAAATATCCTCTCAGAGATGCTTCCATGACCACCACTTGCTCATCTCTCTGGCTCCAGCTCAACTGTGAATTTCTCAGAGGAGCCTTCTTTATCTACCGTCCTTAGTCACCTCCCACCATGTTTGTTTTGTTGACTATGTAACCCATGCCCAGAGCACTGATCTAAATCGTTGGGTCCCTGCTTTGCTGCCTCGCCCACTGGACTGTGAGGTCTGTAGAGGTGGGCAACTCATTAGCTTGCACACTTGTGACTGGGTGTATCCACCAAGAGGGTTTCTGGTAAGTACTTGTCAAGATAGTGAGTGGCTGAGTGAGCATGGAAGGGGAATCTGAAACAAGATGGTGGGAGCGGAAGAATCCAATTTTATGTAGAAGACAGTGAGGAACTGGGGATTAGTTGTCAAAGTATCCTGCTCAGCTCTGATTCAGGTGGTGTGAGGAGGCAGAGGACGGGTGAGGACCAGAAGGACAATGCAATTAGGAGCCTGCAAACACCCAAACAAAAGCTAACATTTGTCACTTCAGTGAATTATCTGAGGAATTTTTAGTTTTAATAATCACCACACAGTTTTTAAAAAGATAAATGTATCCTATACTGTTTTTTAAAAATTTCTCTCCATCTCCCAAAGCTCATTATCCAACAGTCCCCAGCATCCTTTAGATGATCTTCCAACCAGCATCTTTCTTGTGAATCTAAAATGTCAACCCTTCCCAAATCCCGAGGTTAATGCCTTCATAAAAAAGACAGTGGCAGGGCTGGGGATTTAGCTCAGTGATTAGAGTGCTTGCCTTGCAAGCACAAGGCCCTGAGTTTGATCCCCGGCACCACACAAAAAAAAAAAAAAAAGACAGTGGCAGTGACCAGCTGGTCATAATGACAGCACCAGCACCTGCATGCACAGGCTTTCCAGGCTCCTTGCATTCAGGGGCCAGGCCCAGTGGACCCTCACCACCACCCACACCAACTATTGCTAGCCCAGCCAGTACTCTTGTACTCAAAGGTTGTGCTTGCTCAATTTGTGTATTTTTTTACGCTTGCCATAAATATTTTCTTCTATCGTACATGCTATATCACAACTTTGTTTTTGTTCTGCAAATGTCTAGTTTGGAGATTTAGCCAGTGTGGCATGCAACTTCTATGGCCATTGCTGCAGGACTGCTCATTATGAGGCCATATACAAGATTTATTTAACTATCTTCCTTCTGAAGGAAGTTCTATTAATCAGTACGTTGTTTTTTATTTTTTTCTGTTTGATTTGGATCTTAGATATAGTGATACATTGACCATGCTTTACATACAATGCTATATTGAATTCGTTTCCTTATATTCTTCTTTCTGGTTGGTTGGTTGTTTGTACTAGGGGTTAAACAGACTGTTCACACTGAACTGTATCCTCAATACTTTTTTTGAGCCACAATCTCACTAAGCCATTAAATTGCCCAGTCTGGCCTTCAACTTCTGATTTTCATGCTTCAACCTCTTCTTGCAGTCACAAATATAAAATTCCGAATATGAAATGTCTGGGTTCAAAATATGTGCATAAAGGTTCAACTTACTAGAAACTAAGTGTCTTCATCAAAGGCTGTACTACTTACTCATGCTCCTGCAGGATGGGAGAGCCTCAATTCTTCCTATATTTTTGTAGGTCCCTCGGAATTACACTTATTTTTAATATTTGTGTATTATGATGGATACACATTTTGCATTTTTATTTTTGTGCATTAAAATACAATTTCTTTTGTCTCTAAGTCCCTAACCACTTGTTTCTTTTACTGTGAATATGTGTTAATTATTTTGTCTTTTTTTCTACTAGTTTACTTATGTTTCGGTATTTGTTTGTAGGACTTTATAAACCTTGTAAATAATCCTCAACCCTCTTATAAAAACAGTGTCTGATTTATTCTTATAGGGATTTAACACAACCAAACTTTGATTCTGCCTTTAGCTCCACCCTTCCTATAGTCTCTATACTCAAGGTCCTCCTGTCCTTCCCTATCTTTATGTAATTCCTGACCCTTTATGGGACAGCTCTGTCCCCAGTACCTCCATGAAAGCTACCTGGGTATTTCACCTCTTCAACTACTTCCTCCCAGGAAATCTAAGATATTTATCAATGAGTGAGTGACACATGTTGCCAAACACAAGTGTTGCAAAGCTAGATACCTGTAGAAACCAGACATGCAATAAAATAAAGTCAGACTGAACTAACACAGTAGGGAGCACTGGGGAACTGTGGACTCAGGCAGTTTGTGTTTCCACTAAAAACACCAGATATTTCCAAGAGGGAATGTGGTTCCAGCTTTGAAAGTCTGCTATTTTTTGTTCCTATTAGGAACAGACAGTTTATGTAAACATCTTGCTTTTTAAATATTGGTAGCTAATGCAAACAGTTTTAAAAACTATTATGAAAGTCAAAATAAAATTTATTTATTAGGCTGGATTTTGCTTTATGGCCTCAGTCACAATTTCCAGTATGCAATGATTTATAAACATGGTTTATGTGTTGCATTAAACCATAATCCATTTGTGTACAGGGACACTCATTTATATCTGCCACTGAACCCACTGCAGAAATAAGAGCACGAAAATATACAGTGAATCTCGATTGACTATTAGTGGATTAGTGGGAGACTCCATATTCTCTTCTGGGTACACATCCTCCCCAAAGCCAAAAACTGACTTGAGGTTCATAGAAGATTTCATAATGAACACAAAGACCATAGCATATCCACCTATATAGGAGCTGCCATTCCAGGCGAACGCATGTCCACAAAAATGGCAGTCAGACCAGCACATGCTCCGAGTCCCTGACTGTGTCATTTAGCCAGGCAGCATCATTACATAGTTTTAATTTCAGTGCGGAGTCCTTGTCCTCAATGTCAAGGGTCTCTTGCAAGCCTTAGTCTAGTTCATAAACAGCCCACAGAATATCTTGGAGTCCATCTCATTGTAAAAATCAGTTTGTAAACCCAACCAAAGCATTGGATCACAGTCCGGATTTGCTCCTGGACAGCCGTATCTGCCAGGCTCTGCTTCTGCGACATCATGTCAATCTGCCTCACAAAGTGCAGACACTGTCTGATGTGGGTCAGGAGTGCAGCCTCCTGGCAAGACATAGACAAGGTTGCATTGCGGACATTCTCCTTACTGGCTGGATGTAGTGGGTTGCATGGTAGACCACAAAAAGATATGCCCATATTTTAGATCGCAGAAATTCTGCAGATATTATTAATTGAAAGATCTTGAGATAAGGAGATCATCCTGGATGAAGCGGGTGGGTAGAAATGCAACAGTAAATGCCGTCATGAGACAAAAGAGGACCAGAACACAAAGAGGAAAAGGAAAATTGAAGACAGAAACAGAGTTAGAATGATGTGACCACAAGCCAAGGAAGCCAATGTTGACGGAAATCAGCAGCTAGATAAATCAAAGCAGGATTCTCACAGACTCTCTGGATGGGCTGAGGCCTTGCACATATCTTGATTTCAGACTCCTGGTCTCCAGAACAATGAAGGAGTAAATTTCCTCTCTTTTCATCCACTTGGTCTGTGGGTGGTGTTTTCTTTCAATAATCAAACGGGGTGACCTCAGAAATGTATTTAGGCTTTCTGTCTGAGCCTGAGTATTTTATAAGGTACCTGACTTCTTAGGTTTTTCTGAAGAGCAGTGAGCTCCTAACTATAAGTCTTTGTGTATGGAGTAGATGTGATCAGATGATCTGGAGATACACTACAAATGGGCCACACAGATACTGCTTGTTAATTCACACTGTGATGTGCTATTCTGATAACACCTGAAACCAAGTGATTTTCTTACTTCTTTTACAAGGCTGCAGATCAGATGTGGGAATAAGCCTTGGTACAATCTCCTTTCCATTGAGATGTAACGCAGTTCCCTCGATGGAGGTGGCGATTCTCATCCTACTTTGTATAATACGTATCTGTGCAAGAGTAAGGGGATATGTTGCAATACTGACTTGAAATTACATCCAAAGAAAGGCAGCAGGTGGAGGTGCTCTGACATTCTACATGAAGAAAGTAGGGAAGAGCTTCAAAGAGCACAGTAGTGTAGGCCTCAGTCATGCCATGCATACAGTGGTGTCTCGGTTCACGAAATTAATTCATTCCACGATCCTGGGGAAGATGGATGTTTTCATGTTCACATAGGGAAAATGGCTGTGGCTGTGTTCATCACCTGATGCCTAGTTCGTAAAAGTAAGCAACGTTTTGCTAAATGTTTCTGTTTGTGCACTGAACTGCTCTAGAACAGAAGTGTTCGTGAACCGAGGCACTATTGCATTTCTAGGTATGTGGGTGAATCTCTGCATTCTCACAGAATCTCTGTGTCCATGTGAATCTGTGTGTCACTATGTTGCATGTGCCTGTGTATAAGGAGTTATGTTTATGCATGTGCCTCCTGCTGTTACACATATGATCCGGTCAGGTACAGTATCTGGGTGCCCTCATGTCTCTCAGCTACATTCAAGTGCTGGATATTTATCTGACAAAGATCAGGATAAAGAAGCTTCGATTTGGCCCTGTGATGGTTCTGATTTACTCTCTGCTACTATCAAACTCCTTGAAAAACACAAACCACTCTTTGATCCTGCCTATAAAAATCACCTGGGAACTTTGAAAGAGACATTACATCCCAGATCTCATGGTTAAATATTCTTGAATGCTAGAAATATTTATGAGGTAGAGCAGCCTTTCTTGAAAGCCATGTCAAATTGAGATCTACCATGACAGCTAAATAGCCAGGCTGATGCTGTTTTCCAGGGTGATGTGCAGTTTCCCTCATATGTGTGTGACTTAATTATACCGCCACTCAAGAGGAAGAAGAATTTAATTAACGTAGCCCATATCACAAAGAGTTGAGCCTCCCCTTTCCTGCTCCAGAGGAAGATGATCCATTAGAGGGGTGTGTAGCAACAGCCTGAGACTAACCTCTGGGAAGAACACAGGGAAAAGATCCCTCCCAGCCCATTTTCTTTCACTTTAGTAAACACGGGCCTCTTTCCATTTATAAACTAATTAATAAGCTATATCCCTGCTTTAATATCCATGTAAAATCTTCATTTTTACTTCCTGTGTTTGGCAAAGAGAAAGAGAATGTATAGGTCTAATAAAGCAAGCACTTAATAAAAATTTAAATGCCTGTTTTCAAGCATTCTTTACAAGGGAATAAAAAGAGAAGGAACAGAAAATGAGACCAAGTTGCTAAACTTGAAGAATGAGAAAGTATCTAAATGAAGAAAAAGAAATTTCAGGTACTTAGAATGTAGGATTAAAAGTTCTAGTGCACAGTAGACCTTCGTGAAAGTTAGAAAAACAGTCTCAACTCCTCCACAGCTCGGCCCCTCCCTGCCTCATCAGGCGACCGTCTTCTCCAGTGGTCCCCTGACAGTGTGGGGGAGAGCATAACAGTGTGCTGGACTGTCTTGGTGTCCACACGACCTTTCCTTATACTCGACTTGCAGCTCATACCCCTATAGCATACTCAGGGGTTGGAGGATTTGAGCTACCCAGCTTTATTAGGAAAAAAAAAAAACACTAGATTTTAAAACATTTCTCAGTATCCATGATGTAGTAAGTGCTCAAAAAGTATTCATTGAACAAATGTATTACTGTTCAATTACAATTTGGTTCAGAATGGGAAACTAAGAGAATTCTTTCTCCAAATGAGTAAAAAGCCAAAGAACCTATGGAAAATATTGCTTTGTCTTCAAATTGTCAGCAGAGGAACTTTCTTTGGAAGAAACTATTTTTGGAAAATGAACAAGAAGATGAAGATATGTAACATGGACTGTGTTTATTGGCATTATTTACTGATAACCAACTCAGTAGGGAGAAATTTATAAAACAAACAAAAACATAATACTGTTATTTTCTTGATACTTCCATCAGTGAATGGTATCGTTTTACCGCTCCAAAATATGGGCTCTTGAGTTATGGGAATGGTATAGAGGTTCGTATAAGGTCAAGTAAATCGAACTGTGTTTCCCAAGATCCCCATATCTGTATGTTCCTGGTTCAGTTTGTCACAAAAACAAAACAAACAAAATTTTTAAATCTGTACAAGAGCTTTGGAGGTTATGAGTAAAGAACACCCTGAGAAAGTCAGTGCAGGTCAGGGCCTGTTGCAGATAAAGCACAGTTTCACAGCTCTTTAGGTTCATGTTGTTGGTGGAGGTGGCAGCCTTGCCAATTGTTTCAGCTGCATTGAATCTCTTCCATCGTTTATAAACCTTGGGCCAATTATTAGGGTCATCCTCCAGCCACATCTCCACATTCATTTGAAAGTCATCCGCAATAGCAAATTGGACACTTAGAAATGGAACACACAGGTTCCCAGGAGAAAAAGAAGTCGAGTGTGAGTTTCAACTCTTTCTTTGTGAGATTTCACTCTACCTGCCTCTACTTCAAACATGTCTGCCAGATCTGACCACTTGTTCTGTCTTTAGGTTCATAACCAGAACAGAAGTAGCAGACAGACCAAAGTTGTCTTACCAGCCTCCACTACTGAATACAATCAACCAGTATTAAAGGACTTACTATATCATATCATTCCCAGTGGCTCTATTTCTGCTGAACTCTGACATGAACATAAAAACTGGAAGTACTTCCAGAGGAAAAGAATTTTAAGGATAGATTCCCAGAATTGATTATGGGCTATCTGGAAATGGTTATCTAATATGATTAAATTTAAAGACTTTAATTTAATATATTGTCATTGGAAAATGAGACACCATTAGTCTATTAGTCTATGGTGTGCAGCAGCCAAACTGCTAATTAAATGACCATCTGTTGACCCTTAATCAAATACTTATAGAAATAATTGACACCACAGAATATTTTTGTAAAAACAAGATATATGGTACAATTGGATTGTTGCATTTATATTCACTGGAGACCTTCAAATAAAATTCTAAACTCAGGGCTTTGAATTCCCAGATCAAGGACTATTTAAAGGTCTCAAACTTTTATGATTGAAATAAAAGAATATCTTTTCACTTGTAGCTACAGGATTGAGATTTCTGAAAATGAAATTCAAAATCTTATTAACAGATGACTAAATTCTAAAGCAAAGTAAATATCCATTCTTGCAACATTACAGGGTCCTTTATGGCAAATTTAGTGAATTTATTGGGAAGGGATGAGACCCTGGGATTTGGGAAGAAGACCTATGGAAAGATAGAGACGAAGCAGGAAAATTCTGCTTAGTCTCTACTGAGAATAGAAGCAGACCCCCACTCCTTAAGTAAAATTGCCTGAAACACCTGTGAAAATGCTCACGTGTCATAAGGTGTGATTATTTGCAACATATGCATATACTACTTCTTATTGCTTTAATATCTACACAGACACTCAAGTCTCAGCAGCCCATGAGGATGAGGTACAAAGTGCAACCCCTGGGTAGGTAGGATGAACTCCAGATGAATTGTGTTATTTCCAAAATTTATATAAAAATATGTTGAAAATATTTGTTGAAATATATTCTAAAATATTTTATCAAATTTAAAGGAAAGGATAATGTTGGGAAAGGATAAATTTGGGATTCATAAACATATTTTGAATTCAAATGTCACTCAAATGATTTGAGAAGGGCAATAAAAGATTGCTTGACTAAATGAGCAAAATCTGAACCTCAATATCAAATAAACTCTAAATGTCAAATCTGCTTTGTCATACTACAAAGGAATGTATTTAAAAGCTTAGCAGGGGGCTTCAGGATTCCATAAGTATAAAGAACGTGGCACAAAGATTCCTATCCTTGTAATAAGAAAAAATGGACAAACAGACATTTTCATTTGTCTCCTAAGATAATTGATGTTTCAGAGCCAACAGTCACCTCAGTTTTTGAAGAGAGAGATATCAAGGAAATACGGGAAGTCTGAGAGCCACTTCTCTGGAGCACCGATCATCAGATGTCAAAACAGTACAGGATTATAAAACTAAAAGCACCAATAATTGCTGGTGGCCAATTCTGGGCTAATTTGGACAAGAAGCTAGTAGGATCTGCAGTCATAGGAATGTCAGAAACCCATAAACACTAAGGCTTTAAATACAAATCCTAACTAGAGAGAGTCTAAAAACACCTGACCCATACCACAGCTATGGAGATAAATAAAGACGAGAAAAGTTTAGGAAACTGTCAAAGTCAAGAGGAGCATAAAAGACAGAAAACAAAATAAAATATGGTATCCTGAATAGGATTCTAGATAACAAAAGGTAGAAAAAAAAATAGAAAGTCAATCAATTAAGGATGGATTTCCTCCTTTAAAAATATTTAAGACAGGAAGAAAGGAAGAAAAAGACAATAAGAATGAAAATGCATAGAAAGTAACAGATTGTTGCTTTTGATTCAACTCTATCAGTAATTAACTTAAATATATAAGGTAGTTTGCCAGATTGTATTAAAAAACAGAGGAAAAAACCAAACCTTTAAATACAAAGCTTCCTCTATATTAAAAGTAAAGGGATGGAAAAAGACATACCACGCAAACACTGATCAAAGGAAACCGGGAGTAATTACATTAATTTTAGACATTAGCCATTTGTTAGACAAAACAGATAACCAACTGGATGAGTAAAACTGTAAACCAATATTTACTGTTATTAATCAAATTTTCAATATATAGTGTGCACATTGTTTCATAAGATTAATGTCATTTACTTTCTCAATTATCACAAGCAATACGTTATACCAATTTCACAGTTGAGAAAATATTTTCACTTTCAGTACAACATTCAAAAAATTAAGTGAGATCCAACTCTCTGTTATAAAACAAACTTTACTTAAATGGTGCTGTGCACTGTAGGCTATTGTAGATACTCTGAGCATGTTCAAGGTGGGCTAGGATAAGCTATGATATTTGGTGGGTTAAGTGTATTAAATGCATTTCTGACTTACGATATTTTCAACATGTGATATGTTTATCAGGATATAACTCCGCTGAATATAGAAGAGCATGTGTATTCACAACATTTTCTTTACATTTCTTGCAACATTGGTGCCTTAAAATTGTTATCATTGTATATTAGTAAAGCAAACTATGAAATTGGCCCAGCTATCTATCAGCACTCTTTTATCTGACCAATATTTGTAGTTATCTCTTACACACCACATTTCCCTTCCCTACTTATCGCTACCTGCTTTCAAAAGGCAACTTACTGCTAGAAATTCTATTTTTTTGAAGCAACAATGCAAAATCTCTAGACCCTGGAGATGAAGGAAGGTAAAGGCCCAGTTATAACTTGGCTGAGCTTAAAAGAGCTAATCAGAAAGTGACCATTAGAGAAATGTTATCAGGATTACATTCCCTAGGAAGCAGTAAAATAGAAAAAGGAGAGAAAATTAGGCCATAAGGGCAACACGTAAAAGGAGGAAAGAGTCACCTTGAAGATACTTCCACTCTGAATTTAGCACTTTGAGTCACAGTGTGTTTCTCTGGCCTTTTCTCAACCACGGGGGTGAATTCTCAGGATTGAAAATTACTCAGAGGGCATTTATCTCATCGTCCACTCCTAAAGCCCCTTCCTACCATGTCCTCTCGAGTTGTTGTCAAGCCCTAAATGTTTGAAAATCCAGGATGCTTAAAATGTCAAATGTATTAACAGCTCCTCTTTTCCTTAGCTATTTATATGAAAAGTTTCCATTTTGTGAACAGAAAAATCAGAAGAACTCTCAACCAGTAAAAAAATGTGCAGAAATACTGTTCTTTCTCATATTTGAAGGATAAACTAGAGCTTTCAGATGCTTTAAATGTATATGTACATATGTACATGCATGCATATATACACATACATACATCTATATGCTACGCTTTATATCAAGATGTTCCTCTAAAGCCTCACATGCTCATAGGTGGGACTTTTGGGAGATAACTGGATCATGGGAGTGCTATACTCATAACCCACTGAAGGATTGATTGGTCCCCAATAAGTTTATAGCTAAATGTGTTGTTAGGGGGTAGGTCCTGGTCAGAAGAAGTGGATTACTGGGGTGGAGCCTGGAAAGACATATCTCCCTCCCCGGCCCCTCCCTTCTCTCTGCTTCCTGTCTGCCATGAGGTGAGCAGCTGTCTCTCTGTCGTGTCTCTGTGCTATGCCATCCTGCAATGGAGCCAGTCAACGACTATGAATTGAAACACAGCCATAATAAACCTCTCCTTTTAGTTGTGGGTATCAGGTATTTCGTCTTAAGTATATATGTGTGTGTGTGTGTATATATATACACACACACACACACACACACACATAAATACATATACACACACACATATAAATACACATATATATATGAGAGAATATTAGGAAATGCATATGTGTGGTACTACTCAAGTAAATAAGGTGACAATGAGATTAAAAATACTACACTGTGCTAATAGCACTAAAATCGGAAAAAAAAAAACTTAATGAAGGATTATATATAATGCCCGATGTAGCAATTGCTATATCCTTTGACCCAAAAAAGCAATCTCTGGTGAATAATAAATGGAAAATACTAAGAAAAAAGATGTATACAAATATATATTAGAGTTGCTTAGAACTTTTTTATATATATTTATTATATATATACACCCACATATATATGAATTATATTATCCATTAAATTATATTAATTCAAATAGTATAGATACATTTTTAAATGTTTAAATACTACATAAGAGCAGAATGTTGGTTATTTCATAACATTTTGTAAAGAGTAAAATAGTCATCAGAGTTTTTTGTTTTGTTTTGTTTTGTTTTTTATCACAAGAACAAGATACATATCACCAGTAGTTGATTTTAAAAAGAAACTCAAAAGAGTAACATTGGGCATTTGAAAAACTGAAAAACAAACAAACAAACAAACAAAAACAGAAATCTACAGAACTAGGATAAGAAAAAATATGTAGCCAAGAAAAATACTCTAAAACATGCTACAGGAATGGCATTTGGCCCTAGTGAGTCTGTGCCCAAGACAGCCCCCCCGAGACCAGAACCGAGATGCTGCCTGGGGTTGCTATGGTAACTGCCATCTCAAACTCCAAGGTAACTATCACCATCACCACGTCTGCCAGGATAGATGCTGGGAGGACTCCGTCTTTAGCCTCAGCTTCACTCTTCCTTTCCTTTCGTTTTTCATTTTCTTTTTCTTCTGTTTTTTTTAAACCTTTTTACTAGCACATATTTGTGATACATTATGGAGAGCTGGTCGTATATATGTCACATCTTAATCCTTTTCATTTCCATTTCATTTCTCCTTCCCCTCTCCCTCCATCCTGAAATCCCCTTCCACCGAAAAGGTCTACCTCCCTGTTGCTTGGGATCCATCCTTTATTTTGGTCTTTTAATTCTCTACAATTTGAGTTTCTCACATAAGAGATGCCAGCTTCTGATTTACATGCCTAACTCTGTCCTCAAGAGAGGAAGGGAAGGGGAGACCGGGCATCACCGACGCCTGTGACAAAAGGGGTCTTTCGTAGGGTTTCTCCACAGACAGTAGGAAGGGTTGGACAAAGCTCAGCCAGAATGAACGGCTTGTGTCTAATAGACACACACAAATACATTAGAGTATGACTGTAAATAAGGAAAATTGTTTGAATTAATACAAGAGTATCAAAGTCATGACAGTGACTGAGTTCACACTTAGCAATTTAGGTTTTATTTAATGTTTTAACGTTCTGTGTTATATTCTGTAATTTAATGTTTTGTTCCCTTCAGATCTTGTGTTGAGACTTAATCTCTAGCGCAGCAGTGTTGGGAGTTGGCATCTGATGGGAGTGCTGAGGTCATGAAGGCCCCTCTCACACGCGGAAAGATGCCAGGAGGAAAGGGCGACCTCGGCCCCATTTGCCCCTTTGCCTTCCCAACTTCTGCCACACGATGGCGCAGAAAGAAGGTGGTACCTATGTCTATGCCTTGGTTTTGAAGCTCTTAGCTTTGGGAATTCTGAGGCAATACGCCTGTGTTCATTATAAATTGCCCCAGCTCAAGTGTTCCGTTAGAACAGCATAAAGAGATGAAGATACAGTCTTACTAAAAACCTTTTTCTCGGTGCTCTTCCCTCTGCTGAGCTACAATGCAATCTGACCCCATCAGACACCCTCAGACAGTGTGCCTTTCTCCTCTCTTTGCAATGCAAACGTAACTTTTCTTAGAGCACTTAGAACAGGAGCCAGGAAGTGGAGGGTGTTTAGAAATGTCCTGAAAAATGATGGAGAAAATCTGAAGGAAGGACAGAGCAAAGCAATGAAAAAACAAAACCTTGATCCAATGGACTAATGATCCTGTTTGGAATTGATCAAAATCCAGGACAAGATCAAAGCCATTTAAGTCCCCCTTTGGTATCATTTTTATCAATGTCACCTCTTTATGCACCTGCCACTATAAATTTCTGTTTCCTCTTAATGGGCATTACATTTATGATGTTCTAATTATAAAATATATACACATGGGCTGGGGATTTAGCTCAGTGGTTAAAGTGCTTGCCTTGCGAGCACAAGGACCCGAGTTCGATCCCTAGCACCGGAAAAAACAAAACAAAACAACAACAAAAATATATATATACACATATACATGTGAATCAATGAATCTGAGTAAATTATCTCTGTTATCAAAGGCCAAGTAACATTAAGCACTGTTTCAATTTTTTTGAGAAAGAATCTTACCAATTCATTTAAGACACTCTTTTTGTGAAAAGCGGGGTGGTTGGTTGTGGTAAGTAGATGTGTTAAGGAGGTTAGGCAAGGTAGGCAGGTAGATTGATATAATTCCTCCCTGGATCACTGTTTACTCTCCAAACCTTTCAAACACCAGGCAACAGATGTTATTGTCACAAGTCCCGTTGACTAATCAGAGTGAAAAGAAACTACAGTGTGAGGGGCTGAGGTCTGAGGTCCTGAGTGCAGGGTAAGTATACTGTACTACATGTCAGGGAGCAGAACATCACCTGCTGCTCACAGGACATACGAAAGAAAGCATTTGAGTAGCATGTCTGTATCACACAGCATAACTCAACTGCGCATCCCCGGAATCCATACTTGCATTCACTAATCCTTCTGCATATATGTGACTCAACTCCTGGAGCTCTTCTTGCTAGGCAAATTGTCACATGCTTAGAAACATTGAACATCAGCATAGAGCCTGGTAGAGTCTTACTGTGATGATTTCAATCTCATTTGAAACATTCTGAGGAAGCTTACAGTTTAACTCAGTAGTGATTACTTTAGAAAAGTAAATAGGTCTGGGTGTGGGTGTGGTGGCCCACTCCTGTTATCCTGGCACTCGAGAGGCTGAGGCAAGAGGATCACTACAACTTTGAGGCCAGCCTGGTTTATACGGTGAGTTCAAGGCCAGCCTGAACTGTATAGTGAGACCCTGTCTTAAAAAAAAAAAGTGAGTACCAGACCTGATATATTTTTTCTACTTATTTTATTTTATTTTATTTTTTGTCCAGATCATAGTCCTTGATACATTGAAAAAATGAATAGAAATTTTCGTAGACATCCCTGACTCATCTCTTACTAAATCAAATTCAAATTAATAGGTGTATAATCATCAACAAAAAGTTATTCACATACTGAGATTCTATTTCCAATATGCAAAGAGATGTTCATATTAATTAAGGTATTCTTCAATCTAAACATAAGGAATAGAGAAAAAATTAAAGATTGGATATATCAAAAACAAGCAAACCTAAATTGGCGGTCATTAGAATGTTTTGAGCTGCTAGTAACTAACAACCTTACAAACTGTCTCTCAAATGACGAGGGACTTCATCGTTTACGTAAAAAGAAAGACGTGTGGATGATGGTCCCAGTTTTAATACAGCAGTTTGACCAAATCATCTAAGCACAAATTTCTTTGGTTTCTCTGTTCTGACAACTTTAAAGTACTGAATAATCTTTATTAGGTTTATATCCCTCCGTGCAAGCGCCAAACTCATTTAAGAAAGGAATAGGTAGGGTGCCAAATGCCTGTAATCTCAGTGTACTTGGGAGGCTGAGACAGGATGATCACAAGTTTGAATCCCAACTGAGAAACATAATGAGACCATACCTCGAAATAAAAATTTGATTTAAAAAAAGAACTGGGGTTGTCAGTACAAAGGTTCAATCCTCAGTATTGCAAAAAAGGAATGAACATTTACCTTAAGTAGGAACATGATTAAAATATAGTAGAAATAACTGTTATTGTTGTGGTGGTTATTATTGGTACCTGTAGACCATAGTAAACAATCCTAGGCTTAACTTCAAAGACATATTCTTAAAGAATGACCCGTTCCTGTTTGTATCCTAGCAAAAAACCATTACTTTTCCCCAATCTGCTTCCACAATTGATTTTTAACTCTCTTGCTTTAGCCCTAACAGGCTCACTGGGCTGCTCTTAAGTACAAGGAAGCTAGGAAAGTTCATGTATTGGCAAAGAATAATAGGCTTATTCCTCCTTTTCCCATCTACTCCCTAAAAAATAATCATGCAGTGACAAGAAATAAAGTAGCACAGACCAAAACTATGTGAAGGGAGAGCAGATACTACCTGGACCAGTCCCTTACATCTATTTAGACAAAGGAGTCTCTGACAAAGATGCATAGAGAAAACTTTGGGACTGGGCTAGCCCTTCCTCATGGACTCTAAAAACATAAGAATGCTACTACCCCTTTTTTTCTCCTTCAACTTGATATTAAGGACATGAAGAGAAACCATATAGAGTAGCTTTTGCTCCAACGGGGTTCTACAGGCAACTTGCTCTGTAAGATGGTTCAGGCGAAAGAATTCTGGTTATCAAATATAGTTGAGGATCATCAAAACACATCAGCATGTCAAAATTAGTGCTAAATTTTGTAGTTTAAAAAAATAGTCATGTTTTAACATGTCAAAAATAAATGTCTTATGTTACGACTAATCTCATGAAAAAATGTTTAATTCATGTCTCATTTCTCTAATGAAAGCAGATAGGATTCTGGTTGAGCACTTACTATACACTGTATGAAGCGATGTCCTAAGCGAAGCTGTCTGAGGGTGCTGTTTATCAAAGCTGTGCTTTCCTTAGACTGACTGCTCTTTCTCCACAATAAATAAGGTACAAATCAGGAAGTAGTGAGTACATAGTCTTGCATTCATCCACCTAAGTGGGCCTCTGACTGAAACAGATGAGCTTAACTACACAAGGCAAACAAAGAGTGAAGTTTCTGGCAACTTGAATTGTCACATGGAGAAATAAATAACATTTGGTGAGAGTTGGAGGAATTATAAAAAAGTGGAGATAGCAATTCAGGTCATTTTTGTTCCCATTGCAACAGTCGCTGAAGTGACTTTTTGTGTGTGAATACTGGCTAGCTTTAGTGTTAGAATTAGTCTTCTCTCTCTGCTTTACTTTTCTTCAATCTTTTCCAAATGTTCTACAATAGTACATAATACTTTTTCTAAAAAATTCAGAAACATTTTAAGTGAAAATACACACCTATAACACCCACAAACATACACAGAAAATACACACTCATAACACTCACAAACATACAGTTATGAGTATATGTACACAGTTCTTACAGCCCTCCCACCATGCAAGTTCTTTGAATCTGCTTAGTATGATTTGTGCCAGCATAAAGCAGAACAAAGCTTTTCAACTAGCACACGTTCCACAGAGTAGAGATTACAATAATTTTACATCCTGCCTTTTCTGTAGAAAATCAAGTTAATGAGTAGAAGCTAGTCCCCAAGTGAAAACGTATCTCCAGAACCCTTGTGAATTAACTTGAAGTGGAAATACTGCACAAATCCCACTTTAACAAACCGTTTTTAACACAGAGAGAAAAATTATTTCCAAAGGCTGTAAAAATTATTTCCCTTCATACATTCCATGCCTTCTGTACCTGTCCACATCTTCTTTTCTCAACCCAACTTCCACTGTCTCTGTCCCAGAACATGTAAACTTTTACCAAACAAGAGCCCATCTATGGGACTTTGCTACTCTCATGAGGACTGGTCTTTAAAGTATTATCACATGGTGGGGGGAAGGAGCATATAAGAAAATTAATACATTAGGATAATGGAAGCCAAATTTCCATGTATCAGGAAATAGTTACAAATAGAGAAATGGAGAATCAATAGTTGTTGGATTTGAATTAGAAGTATTGATGAAAACTCAATATTTTCATTAACTACAGATAGATATAGAAAGTGTATTTGTATAATATGCATTAATATTATTCCCAAGCTCTAACGAAAAACTAGTGGCAACAGGCACATCTGGCACTCAGATCTTCATCTCTAAATATCACTGAAATAAACCAGAGCTCCATGGAGAAGTGGTTTGAAGACTGGGGCATTGAAAGTTCAAGATGGAATTGGAACATCTTATTATGGTGATCAGGAAAAAAATGTTTTCACAAAATAATAGGAAATATGTGAAACATATAGATATCACCTGGAAAGAGTCTTCCACAGGTCATTTTGGGTAATTTGAGCATAAGAATAAACAATAAAGGCAACAGATTAAAGCTCATTGAAACATGGAAATCCATATTGATATGAAGAAATGCACAAATAAGTGAAGACAAAGGAGAACACTACTTTAGAACGTCAAATAATAATGTAGGAGTAATAGCAATATTAGAAAGATAATCATTTGCCATCTTTCATAGTATATTAGTTAACTTTTTGTTGCTGGCACCAAATACGAAACATAAACAAAATAAAGCGCAAGAGTTTATTTGGCTTTTGGTTTCAGATGGTTCAGTCTGTGGTAAGCTGACTCCAAAACAGAAATGGGATGGCAGAAGGGCACGGTAGAGCAGAGCTGTTTAGTTCATGGCCACTGGAAAGCAGAGCAGGGAAGCAGTGCTAGAGAGAAAGGGGCCAGGTACCAGATATAGTACCCAAGATCACACTATCCCATAACTCACCCAGTCACACCAAGAAGTGAGCTTTCATAATTTCTTAGGTGGGGCTGGGGATTTAGCTCAGTGATTAGAATGTTTGCCTTGCAAGCACAAGGCCCTGAGTTCAATCCCTGGCACCACAAAAAAAAAAAAAAAAAAAAAAAATTTCTTAGGTGGCTTTCAAGCCAGTCAAGTTGACAACGCAGCTTCACTGTCACAGATAGTAATAACTGATTCAAGAAAAGTATTTTTAGAAATGTAATATGAAACAAGATTTATACATAGTTTCAAGGTATGTCCTCACAAAATACATATTAATTTTCAAAGAGAAAGGAAAAATGTTATACAGAAGAGATATCGAACAGACACAACCCTAGCTAAGTGAAACCAATATTAATAGAACTTCATAGGACAAATCTACATG
>PVJO010024981.1:0-17261 GCA_004026905.1 Hystrix cristata
GTGCAGGCCTGCCCTAACTGAAACAACTCTCTTTCACGACAGCTTCATTTTTCTTCTTTTAATTTTTTTTAGACATGGTCTTGCTGTGCAGCCTGGACTGGCCTCAAATTCAGTCCTCCTGCCTCAACCTCCCAAGTGCTGGAATTACTGGCATGAGTCACTATGCCTGGTTTAAACCAGTTAACTTTTCTAATCTGCTCAGACTAAGATAACCAGAAAAAACAAGCCTCAGATCTAACCTTTCATCCCTCTCCCTTCTTTCTTACCAAGAAGAAAATACTCTTCTGGGGAGAGGGGGGTTGAGACAGGGTCTCCCCATGTAGTTCAGGCTGTCCTTGAGTTTACTAAGTAACTGAGGCTGGCCTTGGAATTTACAGCAATCCTCCTGCCTCAGCCTCCCCAGAGCTGGGATTATAGGCATTCATCAGCACACTCAGCTGACAATACTCTATTTGTTACAGATTTTGAACATCTGAAATACGGCCCTCTGGGCCTGGTGGTGCGTGCTTGTAATCTCAGTTGAGATGGATCTTCAGTTCAAGGCCAGCGCAGGGCCGGCTAGGACTATACAGTGAGAATTTGAAAAGAATCTGGTTTAACCAGGTCCAGTGTGGTGCGGATTTGGCTTCCAGGCCAGCTGAAAGCCTGAAGCAAGATGCGGTTCTCCAGCTCCATGTCAGCTCCTTCCCACCCGGAGCCGCCGGCTCTTCTGGCTGCGGGGGCTTCCGGCCGTGGGTTAGGGAGTGCTAGCAGTGTGGCCAGAGCTCGATGTTATCTCTCGGCCACACAGCTCCCGAGCGGCCGAGTGCCGACTTTGCCTACTCTCACACCCCGGCCTGAGCCGCCCTTCTCCGCTTTCCTTATCCTGCTTCTCCCTCCCGCTTCACTATCCTTTCTTTCCTGTTCACCTTGCTCAGCTTGCTTGTGTAGCACAGTAACCAGATTATTTGTCTCCCATTTTTCTTTGAAGAAACTCAGCTTCGGGTTGAGGGTTTAGCTCAGTGGTAGAGCGCTTGCCTAGCAAGTGCAAGGCCCGGAGTTGGATCCCCGGGACCCCCCAAAAGGAGAAATTCAGCATCTATGACTAATAGGATGTTAATAGCCCTTTCTGGTTTTGTGAGACTCAGTTGCCCTTGTCCCTTCTTTAGTGTTTCTTAAATGGAAGAAGGGAAAGACCCAATTTCATGAGGATCAGAACCTTTTTATCCTATTGATGAAAACTTAGTTTCTTGGACAGTGGCTGGCACGCAGTAATAAGTGCCCGGCCAAGCCCGGCGCAGCTGTACTGGAGAACTGGGGTCCCTGCGGCCCCGCGGAGACGGTCTGGTGCCTAGAGGCTCGGGTCTCCTTCTCCCAGACGAGCAGGGCTACAACTGGCCGAATCTTTCTCGTAAGTCTCTTCTGCCAGTCTGTCCTTCCCCGCCCCAAGACCAGCATCCCCGGCTGTATCCAAAAGCCGCTGATCACGGGTTCTTTCTGGTTACGGCCCTCAAGTGACTTTAAATCTCATAGTCGCCGCCACCTAACCTTGCCTTTTATTTATTCTCTTGTCACTGTGGCTCCCGACAGACGCCCGAGCAGAAAGTGTGTATCTGCCCTCCCTCCAGGCTTTCTGGTAGCATTTCGTCTGTGAAACTAAGAGGCGGTCGCTGCTTTCAGAAGAGGGAAGGATGTAGGATGTGGATGCTCTTAAAAAGAGACAGAAAAAACCACCCCGGGGGTGGGGAGAGCGCAGGATGTGGTTCGAGGGGGAGGAGCGAGCGACTGCCTGGAAAGGGGAGCCGGGGGGAGCCGGTCCCGCGGGCGGAGGTCGCGGGGCGGCGGGCGGTGCAGTCTGCAGGCTCCGCCCCCGCGCGAGGAGCTAAAAGCGTGTCGCTGGCGTGCGGCTGCGAGGGCTGCCGCGGCCCGAGCGTTCCGCGGCTTCACCGGCTGAAGAGGCGGCTGTCGGACCCCCGCGGCGTTCCGCTGGCAGGAGGAGCCGGACATGGGGCACTACCGGGTGAGGAGGGCGCGGCCGCCGCGCATAGGGGCCTGCGGCCAGCGGGGGCGCGCGCCAGACTTTAAGGGGCGTCGGCGGGGGCGCGCGCCAGACCCGAGAGGGGTCGGCGGGGGCGCGCGCCAGACCCGAGAGGGGTCGGCGGGGGCGCGCGCCAGACCCGAGAGGGGTCGGCGGGGGCGCGCGTCAGACCCGAGAGGGGTCGGCGGGGGCGCGCGTCTGACCCGGGGGGCGCAGGCGGGGGCGCGCGCCAGACCTTAAGAGGTGCCGGCGGGGACGCGCGTCTGACCCGGGGGCGCGCGCTCGGGGGGGCCGCGGCGGGTTCGGCGGCGGGAGGGCCGCCCTCCCGGGGCGGGTTCGGCACCCCGCGGAGCCCCGACGCCGAGCAGGGCGCGTCCCGCTCGTCCTTGGGCGTGTGGCCGTGGCCCGGGATCTGCCGCACGTTAGCCCCGCGCGCTGAGGGCATCGTGGAAGCGAGGCTGGCCGAAGGGCTGAGGGAAGACAAACAGGGCCGGTCTAGCTCAGCGGCAGAGCGCTGCCCGCACGCACAGGGCCCCAAGTTCGAGCCCCCGCAGAGGAACGGGCCCTCCGAGGTCCCGAGTGATGAAGAGGAAGCCGACTCACAGGAAGAGCTCCGCGCGGCAGGGTCCTCGGGGCGGGGCGAGCCGGCCGGGGTGGAGGATGCGGGCCGGGGCGGTCGGGAGCCGCGAGGGAGGCAGCTCGCCGGGCCTCGGGGGGCCCACTCGGGATCTAGAGGGAGCCGGAGAGTGCTTTCCTCTGCCCGCCCCGTTCCTCAGTGCGATTCTGTACTCGCCTTTGCCCGGCACTGGACAGCCTTTTCAGTGCCTCTAAACCAGTTCCTGTTTTAACTTTTATGAAAATTTTAAAAATCTCATTTGTCCCCTTTACACCACTCATAGGCCAAATTCTAATGCAGTGTATCTCCATAACTAATAAGAGAACATCAGCAGTGAAAAAGTTTTAAAGGCTAGCTGGGCGGCTGGGGATTTAGCCCCATGGTTAGAGCGCTTGCCTCTAGCACGCGCAAGTCCCTCAGTTCGATCCCTGGTGCCGAATAAAGGCTATCTGGGCACGGTGATGCACACTTGTAATCCCACCACTCTGGGAGGCCGAGGCAGGAGGATCACTGAGATTGAGGCCAGCCTGGGCTACATAGTGAGTTCAAAGCCAGCCTGAACTATGCAGCAAGACCCTGTCTCAATTATTTAAAAAAGTGCCAGGGATGTGGCTCAGTGCGAAGGCCCTGGGTTCAGTCCCCCATACTTAAAGTTTTAAGGGCTGTCTCTTTGTTCCCTGTGCCATTCTCAACCGCAGGTGACGCCGTTTCTGGTCTTTTCGGTCACCATTGCTGCAATCGGCTCCTTCCAGTTTGGCTACAACACTGGAGTCATCAATGCTCCTGAGACGGTGAGAATCCTTCCTGGAAACAGGGAATAGGAAAGTGAATTTAGCGGGGCGGGGGCATAACTCTGTGGCAGAGGAGCATTTGCCTAGCATGTGGGAGGCCCTGGGCTTAGTCTGTATCACGGGGCGGGGCGGACCAGAATTTAGAACTTTGTATCTAACCTGTCTAGGCCAAGATGGAAGATGGTGAATATTTTGAGGGGGTTCTAGTTGACTCATTTCATGAAGACAGAAAACTCATTTCCCCTGCCAGGCTGCTGCTGGCCCCCCCGCCCCTCCCCGGTGGCGATCCGCTGGCTCCCCTTAACCCCTGGCTGGGGGAGCCGAGTGCTGCCGCCTGCTGGGCTTCCGGGAGCAATGTTAGGAATTGCTCTGAGAGCTGGCTGTGGCTGGTGCCTGCCATCCCCATCTGGTCACTCCCTTGGTTCTCTACTTGTAAAGCAGTGGGAGGAAATTAACCCTACCTTCTCGTTCTGTCCTCCCTCCCCAGATCATAAAAGATTTTCTAAATTCCACCTTGTCGAAGAAGTTGAGTGAGCCTCCCAGTAAGAAGCTGCTCACCACCCTCTGGTCCTTGTCCGTGGCCATCTTCTCCGTGGGCGGAATGCTTGGCTCCTTCTCCGTTGGACTCTTTGTCAACCGCTTTGGCAGGTATTGGCAAGAAAGTGGACTAGACTGGAGCTGGGGACAAACAGAAAACTAGGTCAGGGAGGGCTGCATCTAAATGAGAGCACGTGAGACTCAAGGCTGTGGGGACTGGGCCAGCTGGCCCCCGGTGCGACTGCTTTGGCGAAGAGCCCCAGCACCCTGCTTGGCTCCCACTCGCCCTCAAGGGAGGCCCTGCGCGCAGCTTGGCTGGTTCAGAGCCTTCTCTGTCTGGTAAGGGACCAGGGGGGCGTTTCCTGGAAACACTTTATTGAGAAGGTCAGAAGTTATTGCTGGGCTGGGCATGGTGGGCACACCTATAATCCCAGCATTTGGGAGGCTGAAGCAGGAGGATTGCCGTGAGTTTTGAGGGCTACATAGTGCAAGGCCAGCTTGAACTATATAGTGAAACCCTGTCTCAAAAAAAATATTATTTTGCTTTTCCTAAAAAAAAAAAGGGGGGATTTCATGAATGTCTTTTTCGTTATTTTACATAGAAAGTATCTTTGTAAACCTTGGTTTGTGGTAAATGTGGACAACAGCCAAATAGCTGAATTTTTTCCCCCACAAGAGAGATAATCTTACTGAACTCCTGCTTAATAAAGTGTTTTAAGAGGGCAAAATACTTTTGGTAATGATCGAAGGAACATTTAGCTTGTCAGTTAGACATTCTCCATATGCAAATGGATTTAACTTTAAAAATTAATAAGGCAATTTGTTTAATTTTGTAATGTTTCATTGTTTGTTTTGTTTTCTTCCTGTTTTGGAGATCAAACCCAGTCCCCGAGAGTGTTAGGGAAGTGCCCTACCACTGACTTCCACTCCCGGCCTCTGAAGTCATTAGGCTTTGAAGTGGGCCCTCCTTTAAAACTAACATGGTTTTCTTTGGCTTAGCAAAGAACCTAATAGAGGAGGGGTGGCAGGAAAGGAATGCAGAGAAAGGTGAAAATGGGGAAGTCGTTTTCCTCTTTTTTTTTTTTTTTTTTTTTTTTTTTTTTTTTTTTTTTTTTAAGCAAGGACTTTCTTTTTTTTGTTTTGTTTTGTTTTTTGTTTTTTTTTGGTGCTGGGGATCGAACTCACGGCCTTGGGCTTGCAAGGCAAGCACTCTAACCGCTGAGCTAAATCCCCAGCCCCCCGTTTTCCTCTTGACAGTGGCTCCCCACTGTGGCTGCACATATAGGTCCCCTGGGAGCTTTTAGAACGCCAGTGCCAGGCTGTAATCCGGGCCAGTGGGGTGTGTGCCGGGGACGGGGCCCACGAGTCAGTGTTTTGTCAGAGTTCCTCCAGTCCCCACGGGCCACATGAGTGGGGCTTATGGAAGACTTACAGCGCTGCTGCTTCCCCAGCACATGCCGGAGGCGTTCAGCTATGGTGTCGCTTTGGGTTTATATCAGGTTTCAGTGCTTTGCCTCCCTCACTCAGCACACAAATGTGGTAGTTTCTGCTTTTCTTTTTTTTTTTTTTTGCGCCAGGGATTGAACTCAGGACCCTGCGCTTGCTAGGCAAGCACTCTAACCACTGAGCTAAATCCCCAGCCAGTTTCTGCTTTTCTACCCATCATCAACACTGATTGTTAATGATGTCACTGCAGTCCCGCCTGAAGAAGGAGCTGAAGCTGACTACTTTTTTTTTTTTAAGCTGACTACTTTTTTGAGTATAGTTCTCTGATGTAGAAACATTTTCTCTGAAATAATTTAAAGTCAGTACAATATGATCTCCGAACAACTACAGTGCTTGAAAGACAGTACGAAAAAAGCGGGCAGTTTGGGGATTTAGCTCAGTGGTTAGAGTGCTTGCCTAGCAAGCGCAAGGCCCTGAGTTTGATCCCCAACACCCAAGGAAAAAAAAGACATTGGGAAAGAAAATCTAAGCCAAAAGGGAAGTTCAGGCCCTTCGGAAGAGCAGTAGGGAAGAAGGGGAGAGTGAGCCGCTGTCCTTGAAGCTGACCTTGGTTCATCTGATCAACCTCGCAGGCGCAACTCGATGCTCCTGGTCAACCTCCTGGCCATCGCCGGCGGCTGCCTCATGGGCTTCTGCAAGATGGCCAAGTCCGTGGAGATGCTGATCCTGGGCCGCTTGGTTATCGGCATCTTCTGCGGGCTCTGCACGGGTTTCGTGCCCATGTACATCGGAGAGGTGTCCCCCACCGCCCTGCGGGGTGCCTTTGGTGCCCTCAACCAGCTGGGCATCGTCATCGGGATCCTCGTGGCTCAGGTACCCGGGCTTCGCCTACCGAGTGAGTTCACGCAGAGAGCACTCGAGAACAGATGGGGCATAGATTGGCGCTAACAAAGCCAGCAGGGTAGAAAAGGGAAAAGAAATGAAATTTTGTCTTTTTCTATGGTAAGAGAATGGGTGGCTTGCTTTTTTTTTTCCTTTTTTTTTTTCTTTTAATGGACTTATGGCCTAGGAAATTCAGGGTTTCTGACCTCACCTTTACCTGGTGTCTAGATCTTTGGTCTGAAATTCATCTTGGGGACGGAAGAGCGGTGGCCAATATTGTTGAGCTTCACTATCCTCCCTGCCATCTTACAAAGCGCAGCGCTTCCATTTTGCCCCGAGAGTCCTAGATTCCTGCTCATCAACAGAAAGGAAGAGGAACGTGCTACAAAGAGTGAGTCCTCCTCACCCCGCGCCCTGGGAATCTGGGTTGCACCTGTTGTTGGCCCTCCCTCTCCGCCGTCCCGACCTCCAGCCTCGGAGCCCTGCGTGCGGCACGGGTGGGAGGGCAGTGAGGCGCGTGCTCGCTTGGTCGTTCAGCAGGCGGCACAGCTGCTTTGTTCTCTCCTCTCGGCCCTCCTCTTCCCCAGTCCTCTGGCGGCTGTGGGGTGCCCTGGATGTGTCCCAGGACATCCAGGAGATGAAGGATGAGAGCGTCCGGATGAGCCAGGAGAAGAAAGTGACTGTGCTGGAGCTCTTCCGGTCCCGCAGCTATCGGCAGCCCATCTTCATCTCCATCGTGCTGCAGCTGTCCCAGCAGCTCTCGGGGATCAATGCCGTGAGTGCTCTCAGCCACCCGGACGCCACTTTGCTCATTTGAAAACATAATATGGGGCTGGAGATTAACTCAGGGCTAGGGCACTTGCCTAGCAGCACGAGGACCCAAGTTCAATACCCAGCACCCACCAGAAGTGATAATAGCCGTCCATTATATACTGGGGTAAAACAAGCACCCGAGACTTAGAGGGCAGCAGGGCAGGAATGGAAGCGAGGTGCCCGGGTGCGGCGAGCACAGCCCCGGGAGGAAGTGCCTGTTGAAGATGCACCCAAGTGTCCCTCCTGGGTCGCCTCGCCCCAGCCTTGCCCTGCCAACCATGATCAGAAAAACATCACAAGTTGGCTGTGGTGGCATTTACCTATAATCCTAGCACTCTAGGAGACTGAGGCGGGAGGATCACAAGTTTGAGGCCAGCCTGGGCAATTGAGGAAGCTACTGTTTCAAAAAGGGCTGGGAATGTAGCTCAGTGTATCCAACTTCTTACCCATCTGATGCCCCCACCCCACTGCCACTACCCTTTGGTGCAGAGGCTTGAATCCAGGATCTTCATACTGAGCTACTTCCTAGCTATTATTATTATTTTTTTATTTTGAGACAAAGTTTCAGCAAGTCATTTAGCTGCCCAGGCTGGGTTTAGCCTTGCAGTCCTGCCTCAGCCTTCCAGAGTGCTGGGGTTACAGGTGTGTGCCACCACGCCAGGCTAAATATCTATAATTTCTGTCGTAGGTACTAGGGGTTGGGGGACTTGCTTCTGGAGAATGTACATTCCAATGTAGAATCCTGGGGATCCACCAAGTCTTCACCAGGAAGACTGAGGGGTGTTGCTATAGCAGCAAATATTGTAGGTGGCAGAGAAAATGTTCTCTTGTTACCATAAAGTCTGAATCCAATACTGATACCTTTTAATACCGTGTAGTAATTGTAGCAATCCAGCAAACAATAAAAATAAGTGTTGGGTTGTGACTTGATGGTACAGTACTTGCCAGGCACTCCTAAGCACAACTCTGGGTTCCTTCGCCAGCACACAGAAGACAAAACAAGGCATATGCTAAAGAATAGTTTGTTTTCTCATAGTATCTATTAAATAAAATTCGCACCTTGTATTATTTCCTAAAACCCTCAGAGAAAGAACATAGGACTAGGAAATCCAGCGCAGGCTTTTAATAAATGAGCAGGCTTAGTGGAATGTGGCACACACCTGTAATTCCAGCATTTGGAGGCTGAGGCAGGAGGATTGCCACAAATTCAAGGCCAGCCTGAACTGCATAGCAAGACCCTGTCTAAACGAAAATGAAAAAAAGCTGGGTGTGGTGGCACACACCTATAATCCTAGCATTCGGGAGGCTGAGGCAGGAGATCACAGCAAGTTTGAAGCCAGCCTGAACTAGATAGCGAGACTCTACTTTAAAAAACAAAAATAAAAACAGGCAAAAACAAAAAACAAAAAGAGATGGCTAGGGTTATTCCAGCTCATCACTATGAAATTGGAACATCAAATATGTCTGTCAATTTTGAGGGCTTGGGATAGAGCCCATTAAGGACATAAAGCCTTATAGAGAGCAGTAGGAATAAACATTAGAAGGAAAAACAGAAATGAGCAGCTGGAACGGAGAGTTAGGCAGATAGCGATCAGATACAGACGATAACTCATTTGCAGAGAGAACATCATGGAGACTCCAGAAAAGACTTCTCATTTCTGAGGCTTTTGAGTTGCCTGCGTGTCCAAGGTTCGTCTTTTATTTCCCACTAGGTGTTCTATTACTCGACAGGGATCTTCAAGGACGCGGGTGTCAAGGAACCGATCTACGCCACCATCGGAGCGGGGGTGGTGAACACCATCTTCACTGTGGTTTCTGTAAGTCGGAGGGGCGGGAAGAGGAGCCTGGCTACAGACGTTCAGAGGTTATTGCTTAGCCTTCTGCTTCCTGACTGTCATTTAGTTAAACCTTTCTGTTTAATCCTGAGGGACGGGTGTGAGTAGTCTTTGCCTTTCTGGCAAATGTGGGATGGGGTGCAGAAGGGGCTGCACATGGGACTGGAGAAGAGAGCTGTTGCCGTCTGTAACAGGCACCCTGCTTCTGCAGGGGTGTACTGGGGATCCAACTCAGGGCTTTGCGCTTGCTAGTCAAGTGCTGTACCCCTGAGCTAAATCCCCAACCCCTAGCCTGCTTTTTTTTTTGTGAGGCAGAATTGAGGTAGTATACACAGGGTTCTCATGAAGGAGAAACCACTGGTTTCATGTCATGTTCTTCCAGGTGTTCCTGGTGGAGAAGGTGGGAAGGAGGAGTCTACATATGGCCGGCCTGGGCGGGATGGCTTTTTGTTCCATCCTCATGACGGTCTCTCTGTTACTCAAGGTGAGTGCCTTGTGGGAGGGCAGAGGGTGGTAAGGGACAGTCACAAGTGACTGGCAGGCCAGGGGAACACTGACATTGGAGACCACTGAGAAAGTCACATTTGATCCCGGCATCATGGCACATGCCTGTAACCCCAGCTACTCTGGAGGCAGAGGTGGGAGAATGACAAATTTGAGACCAGTCTGGAAAATTTAAAAAGAATCTGTTTCAAAACAAAACAGCAAAATTTTGCTGAGCCGGGCGTGGTGGCTCATGCCTGTGATCCCAGCCCTCGAGAGGCTGAGGCAGGAGGATTGCCATGAGTTCAAGGCCAGCCTGGGCTCTATAGTGAGTTCAAGATGAGCCCAGACATAATGAGACTGTCTCAAAGGAAAAATGACCCTGAGGTAATCTCATTTTATGGATGATAAAAGGTTTCCGTGCACTGATCATGCAAAACGACGTAGCTCGGACTGCGGAAGCCCAGGCCCTTGCCTGGCCCCCAAGCTGCATGTGCCTGAGGCAGATGGAGCCGCCCTGCCACCAGCGCTCGTCTGCCGTCTGTAATGCTGTTTCCTTCCTTCCTGCCCTTCAGGACAAGTACAGTTACATGAGCTACGTCTGCATCGCGGCTATCCTGATCTACGTGGCCTTCTTTGAGATCGGACCTGGCCCCATCCCCTGGTTTATTGTGGCCGAACTCTTCAGCCAGGGCCCCCGCCCAGCTGCCATGGCTGTGGCTGGCTGTTCTAACTGGACCTCCAACTTCATGGTTGGACTGCTCTTCCCCTTGGCTGCAGTAAGTGATCAGGCCACTGAAGCTGGCGTGTTTAAGATACACCACAATAATCTTATTGACTCCACAAAAAATTAGCTGTCTGGGGCCTTAAACAAGACTTTGTTCCTCATTTTCAATGAAATACAGAAAAAAAGAAAAGTAACAGATTAAAGCAGGGGAGCAAAACTGAGAACTTGGAAAAGACTGAGTGTATGTGGTGTGGTGGTGCACACCTATTATCCTAGCACTCAGGAGGCTGAGGCGGGAGGATTTCAAATCTGAGGCCAGCTTGGCAACCCAGATTCTGGCTCAAAAAAAAGGACTAGTCTGAAATGAGGTAGTTTTTTAAAAACTTAATATTTTTTTATGGGTACTGGGGATCGAACTCGGCCTTGTGCTTGCTAGACAAGTGCTCTACCACTGAGCTAAATCCTCAACCCTAAATGAGGCAGTTTGACTAGAAAGAATGATAGTGATAAGCCTCGAACACTCCCCACCAGTATTTGACCTACTGTCTGAGTTAGCGTTGCCTTCATGGTCTTAAAATCGCCCTCACTCAGTTTAGGATTTGAACTAACAAACCAGCTAGGCACTGTTACAAAATGACCTGGAGCTGATTTGTCAGGATTTGGCAACAGATGTCTAGTGCACACTTGCTATTTCCATGAGCTTTTTTACAAACCAGATTTTAAATGTAGTGATCAGAAGCCTTAAAATGGTAGGTGTCTGCCAGCAGCTACCTGTAGTAAACAGGAGAGGGGCGGTGAGTCCCAGCAGAATGCGGCGACGACTGGGCGGCCTCGTGAGGAAGGCGCTGCAGGTCTCCCTTCGAGAGGTGTGGGCGCGGCGGGTGCAGTGCCCAGCTCTCTCTGCGGCCAGAGGTTCACAGTAGCTGCCGGCCCTGTTCTCTTCCTCCAGGACGCTCTGGGAGCCTACGTTTTTATCATCTTCGCTGTGTTCCTTATCATCTTCCTGCTGTTCACCTTCTTCAAAGTGCCCGAGACCCAAGGCAGGACTTTCGAGGACATCACACGGGCCTTCGAAGGGCGCGGCGCCCCCGAGTCCAGGAAGAGCCCAGGCATGGAGCTGAGCAGCCTGCAGCCCGCCAAGGAGCCGGGCGTGTAGGGCCCGCCGCCCCTCCGCCAGCACCGCGGACAGCGCCGCCCGCCCTGGGCCGGCTGGAGGCTGCTCCCACCTCTCCCCGGGGTCGTCCGGCTCCCGTCACGGTTCTCGCTCACACAGCTCGCTCGTGCAGCCAAGTCACTGGGTCATATTTATTTTATCTTCTGGTTTTATTGCATAAATATTTATTTTTTTTAAGTGTAATTTACCAAATAGTGAAGATGTAAGGAAGTGGAGGCGAGAGGGAGGTGTTTGAGAGAGATTACAGGGGAAGCAGCTTTGACAGCAGGGAGGTCGCGGTGCGGGAAGGAGGACTCGGGGAGAAGCGCCGTTTGTCACTAGCGGGGTGTGACGTGGTCCGCGAGGTGGGCACACGGCTCCCAGTGATGTGGGGAATTTCATCTCAGGAAAGCCACGTGCCTATGTGGAAAAAACTAGTGGTTTCCTTTGGAAGTTTAAAGATGAGTTTCTATAGAGTATTACTTGAAATCTGGGCTTATGCGGTTGATGCGGCAGGCAGTATCATGAAGGGCGGTTGATGGATTTGGGGTGTGGTCCAGAGAGGGGAAGGCTGCTTGCAGAGAACTCTCCCTTCCCCTCCCTGCCTGGACCAAGCCACCCTTTCCCTGTAGCGACTAGTCCCCACACCACACCCCTGCGGGAGCTGCCAGAGTCCTCAGTAGAGGTTTGCTATTTCTCCACTTTGTTAAGCTATTTTATATGTTGATTTTTAACTCGTAGCTTTAAAGGAATTCAGAGAAAAATCCTCACAGGTAATTTGGAATTTGTAACGTCGGCTCTGGGAGAGGATTTTTCCTAACGATCACTCTGTGCTTTATCTATGTTGTCACTATAGGGTCAGGGCCTTCAAGTCCACGTCTGTCACCATGTCAGGAGCCCTCGGGATCCGACCCTTCTGGTGGACACAGCAGGAGCACTTCATGGGCCTCTTGCTTCTTTGTTCCTCTAGTCTCCTTTTGGGTAGAATGTATTAAACTCATCCCCGTGTGTAGAAGCGACACTGCCTCTGCTGGGTGGTGCTGGTCCCCAGGACTTCCGGGTCAGACTCATCTGCTGCCCTTCGCACCTCCTGCGTCCTGCGTCCTGAGGCTGAGGTGGAGGGCTCAGCCTTGCAGGAAAGAGCAGGTCAGGTGTGTGGCTGTGGGGAGGACGGGACAGAGACCTGCTCCTCACTGGAGGGCTGACTCCTGCCACAGGCCAGGCCGCTCCGCAGCCTTCTCCTGTCCGGCTCACACCCTCACCCTCCCTCTCCCTTCTCACAGGTCGCTCATTCCCTTTCCCTCCTTGGTGCTTACTGCAGATAACAGTGTTTGCATTGTCCTTGGTCCTCCTGGAGAGCACTCTGGCAGTGAGGGGCAGAGCGGCGGCCTCCCGCCTCCCCAGTCACTGGGTAGTGACGCAGGGTGGGGGGTCCCCTTCCTTGGTGACCGGCTTGTAAATATTTCCATATGGATTTTTTTTACTAGTAGTGTTACTGTGGTTCTTTGTTTTGAAATAAAAATTCTGAAAGCACATATGATATCACAGGCCCATTACTTTTGTTCTTCCCAACGACATCATCAGCTTTATATCGTGGCTTAGCTGCTCAGTACCTGTCGTGAGCCTGAGCAAGTTTCTTAGTCTCATACATGAAAAGAGCAATACTTGCTTATTGTGCAGAGTAAATGCAATCCTACATTGCTTTTCATACTTCGATCAGTTCTGTTGCTCTCTTTCCCCAGTGAGAAATAGCTATTTCCTTTTTTCTGTTTTCTGTTGGTTTTTTTTTGAGACAGGGTCTCGATACACAGGTCCAGGCTGGCCTTGAACTCATGGTGATCTTCCTACCTCTGCCTCCTGAGCGCTGGGATCACAGATGTGTGCTGCCACACCCAGCGTCCTACTCTTCAGTTTCCTTCCTCTTCCAGTCTTTTTTCTCTGAAACTCATTCTACCCTTAAAGGGGTACATGACATGTGTCATTATCTTACTTAAAATCTATCAATAGCTTCCAATCAATGGCACAAGACGGGTTAGGGACTTAGCTTAAATGGTAGAGGAGCGCTTACCTAAAAAGCACAAGGCCCTGAGTTCAATCCCTAGCACCAAAAAGAGAAAAGAAATCTTCAGAAGAAATTTAGGACCCCTAGTACATCATACAACCCCAACAGGACAAAGTTCCTGCTATCTTGGCAGTTCGATTTAGTATTTCTTTATTAGCTGTTTGTTTTGTGTACTGGGGGTTGAACCCAGAACTCTGCACTGAAACTGTCTCAGCCCTTATTTTTTGAGCCCCGTCAGTTCCCCAGGTGGGACTCAAGCTCCTGAATCTGCCTCAGCCTCCCCGAGTGCTGGGATTAAGGTCCTAATTATGGGAAACATTCCATACACTACTGCGTCTCCTCATTCCCCCGCCTCTTTGTACTGGCGGTGATCATTCACATACTAAACACATCGAGAGTTGTCGTTCTTGTTTGTGCCGTGCCCAGACGTGTGCTTTGTGAAGGCTGCCTTAGTCCCAATCTGTTTGTTCTGCTGTGTGTATTGCTACTGTGGATATTAGAGGGAATCGAAGGATGAAAGGGCCTGCCTAGCCCAGTAAAGTCAGTGACTTCTCCATAATTGTTCACTTAGCTCCCATATTCAGCTTTACTTCCCTTTTTTGGGGTGTTGTGCTGGGAATTGCATAGTGCCGCCTCGTGCTTGCCAGGCAAGCGCTCCATCACTTGAGCTAAATCTCCAGCCCTTTGCTTCCTTTTTAAGTATATGTTTGATACACAATCATTGCGACCGCTTCGGTGAATTAGTAGAGTTCCTGAATCCCCTTGCCCCTCCCCCACAGCCCTTCTTTGAGGTTCATTCTCCCCAGGACCGGAGTGGTATTTTCCTCCCCAGGAATACCGGGGATTGACCCCAAACCCTTGCACTGAGCTGCAGCCCCAATCGCCCACCTCCCCATTAAAAATTTTTTTTTCTAGTCTAATTTTTTTTTTTTTTTAATTTTAAGACAATCTCCTGATTTTCCCAGGCTGGTCTCAAGCTTGCATCCTTCAGCCTCAACAGAGATGATAAAGTTGCACCCCTACAGTTGTCTCAGGGTGGTTTTTAAGGACATTATAGGGCTGATGTTGGGGGTTCAATCCCCAGCACACCAAGAAAAAAAGAATACAGCACCGCCTGTGTGAAGCTTTCCAATGACACCCGTCGCTCGGCGCCCGACGCTGCGGCCCGGCCCGCACCCGAGGCGACCCGTGCGTGCTACTTGGCTCCTGCCGCCAGCCTGGCCGAGGACGCGGCCTCCCTCCTGCCCACCGCGTCGCCCGCACACCTGCCCCGTCACGCTCCCTGCGGTCAGGTGGGCCAGGTCTGGTTAACCGTGCAGGATGCAGGTTCGGGAGGAAACCACCCACATCGGCACTGACTCACGCCGGCCGGGAGCTGCCACGCCCGAGGCAGAGAGCCCATGTCGGGCCGGCGAGACCGTCTAAAAGGGACTCGGAATCCAGACCCCGGAGGGTCACACCAGAGGACCGAGGGGGGTCCCCGGGACCAGGACGGCTCTGCGGGAGGCGCTCAGAAAAGCGCCGAAAACTAAGGTCGCACTCAGCAGGTGGGATCCCAACTGCAAGTTTTTCTTCTTCAGCTTTTTATCCCTCGTTCACATCGAGCAGTCGTGAAGCAGAGCGCCGCGAGTTCGAGGCCAGCCAGCCGCAGAGCAAGCTCAAGGCCGGCCTCAGCGACACAGCAAGACCCCCTTAGAAAAGACAAAGGAATACACAAAAAATCAAAAGGGCCACAGGCACGCGCCCCTGGGTTCACTCCCCAGTACCCACGAAAACAACAGAACAAAACCGGGAAAAAATGACCGAAGTGCCTATGAAAGAGCTCGGAGAGGCGCGCTGGGCGCAAGGAGACCAGCTTGTGCCTCCGCGGGGGCCTCCTTCCCCCCAGCGCGATTCAGGGCTGCGCGCCGGGCAGGGGCAGGGCGGGGGCGCGGGGGCCTGGGGCCAAGGTCCCGGGTGGAAGCGTTTCCCTCTCCACACGGCCCACCTCCCGGCTCTACAGAGAGTGCGGCGCCCCTCTCGCAGCCCAGGCCCGCTGACATCCGCACAGCCCAGAGCGGAACCCCCTTGGCACGGAAGCCTGGCCCCGCAGACCCCGCTTTGCTATTTTTTCCCCGCGTTGTGGTACTGGGGGTTGAACCCAGAGTCTTCCCACTCTACCACTTGAGCTAAATCCCCAACCCTGTTTTCTATTTTGAGGCAGGGTCTCGTAAATCACCGAACTGCCCAGAACGGGCTTGAATTTAGCGATCCTCCTCCCTCAGCTTTCCAGAGCGCTGGGATTATGGTCATCACTACGTCTGCCCCCGCACTATTGTCACCTATCCGTTGGCCCGCATGCAGTTTTGCTCCCTGATTTCATGCTGCCTTGTGAGATTTGAAAACCACAGAGGGCACTGAGTTTGATCCCCAGCACCAAAGATAGATAAATACACACATATATACATACATACTACAGACGGGATGCGGTAGTGCACGCCTGTAATCTCAGCACTTGGGAGGCTGAGGCAGGAGGATCGGATCCTTGTAAATTCCCAGGTCAGCCTGGGTTGTACAGTGAGTTCAAGGTCAGCCTGGACTACATAGCAGGAGTCTGTCTCAAAAAAAAAAAAAAAAGTGAGACCATTAACAAATACGATGTAATTAATTTTTCTTCTTTTTTTTGAGACAGTCGCACTATGTAGTCCAGGCTGGCCTCAAACTTGCAGTAATCCTCCTGCCTCAGCCTCCCAAGTCCAGGGGTATAATTACAGGAGTACACCACCATGCCCAGCTAATTTGTATAAAACACTGCATTCAACATGCAGAAGATGCATAACCTTTTCTGCACACATGGATTATCAATACAATCAATTACATGCAAAATCATAAATAAGCTTTAACGTATTCCAGAGAAACAGCATCTAATGCCTGCAACACCATGCATTATGACAGGCTGCTAGTAACAGTAAAACAGAAATGCTGGGGCTGGGGATTTGGCTCAGCGGTACAGCATTGGCAACTGCAAGGCCCTGAGTTCAATCCTCAGCGCCCCCCCCCCCAAAAAAGAAATGCTGCAATTCTTAGAAATTCAAAAACATTCTTTAGAATCTAAAGTCTAGATGTGGAATCAGGTAATAGTGATAATAATAATAATGGGGCTGGAGATTTAGCTCGGTGGTTAGAGTGCTTGCCTTGGAAGCACAAGGCCCTGAGTTTGATCCCTGGTACCAAAAAAAAAAGGAAATTAGAAAAAGTTATAATTGCTTAATTGATTAAAAACCACTAATCAAATCTTGTAGGAGGTCACTGAAGTGGTACTAGATACGTATGTCTTGATGGGTGTGACAGTGCACACCTGTAAGCCCAGCACTCAGGAGGCTGAGGCAGTAGAATCTCCTTGAGTTCAAGGCCAGCCTGGGCTACACAGTGAGTTCAAGACCAGCCTGAACTATATAAGAAGACCCTGTCTCAAAAAAAAAAAAAAAAAAATTGTGGGGTCGTTGGCCAGAGGTACTTATGAGATGGATATGCAGAGTAAGGAACTTTTGGAGCCACATACCCAAAACCTCCCAGAACGCGTGGTTAGAGATTTAAAGATAGCCCACTGGGCCACAAGGCCAAGTAGGATCAACACATTGCTTTGAGGGATGAATGCTCTGGCCCTCATCCTCCCCAGACTCTCGTTTATCACTTAGATTGGCCCTAAGGTCAACGATGTAACAGACCACACCGTCCTTCCCCTGTCCCCTACATGAATTCCTACACGGACATCCTCCTTTGTCCTTTAGCCTTGCTTCCTGGTTCTATCAATAAAAACCCACAAAAGCTTCAGTTTGGGACTGTCTTTATGAGACTCTCACACTAAGGGGTCTCGGTTAAGGGCAGTCCCTCTGGGCCTTCTTGGAGTTTGAACTGGA